>CAUYQU010071534.1:0-80706 GCA_963574635.1 Cheracebus regulus | reverse complement strand
TCCATCTCATGGATTACACACCTTATATTGAGTACCATTATATAAACAGGTTCCCATCTGTGTCCCTGTACATTTATAAGAACTGTAGGACAAAAGAATGGCAGTAACTTTTATGCCCTACCTGGTGTACATACTGAGGGCATTCTTCAAAATTAGTTAATGCTCCTACTGTGCAAGTCCAAATATTAAGAAGAACAAGTCCCACGATGAATTTCCTCATGCTTCGGCCGTGCATGGACAAGCCAGCTTCCGGGATGGGGCTGGAGCAAGGCTTGTCCTTTTTAAGGTGATTCTGCAGTCCTTGCCTTGGTCCAAGTCTCAAGTGTTGCTGGTTTTTTTACACGGCAGTGGTGGAGTCAGGCTTGGATTTCCTCTATCTTCACAGCTGTGGGATTGGTCAGGATCAGGTCTGAGGTCCTTTCCATTGTGGCTTTCATGGGACTGTACTCCTGTCCTTTATCCACACATGATTACCTAGTGAGAAAGGGTGAACTGGGGAGAAAAAGGCTGACAGAACATTTGTTATTTACTCAGGTGGAAGTATCCTAAGCGATTCTCCCTAGGGCTAGTAACTAGCATCCTAACTCAATCTCTCCCCACTCCGGAGGAGTTCCTAGGAGTGCCCAGAGTAGGGAAGGTGGCCTATGGTATAAGACTTCATAGGAGAATATCCTGTTTTTGCTAAAGGGGGTGCCTCTAATTTTGAATAACACCAAGGGAAGTGCTTGCACCCACTTTAATCTTGTTTCCTGACACACTTTCCCTACGCTGTTTTTGATGGTCCGATTCATTTTTCCACTTTTCCGGACCTCTGAGGTCGGTAGGCAGCGTGCAGTTTCCAGGTGATACCCAAGGCCATTACTGTTTTCTGGACTAAATCCTCCACAAATGCTGGTCCGTTGTCTGATCCGATGGGCAGTGGCAGTCCAAACCTAGGGATAAGATCTCGAAGCAGCACACGGATTACTTCATGGGCTCTTTCAGTCCCATCCAGAGTATGTGCACACCAGGACCAACAAATACTTATGTCCCCCACACTTGGACATTTCAGTAAAGTGTACCTGGAGATCTTTAAACGGAGCTGCTCCATAAGCTTGAATGCCAGGGAGAATAGTTGGACCCTGCCTTGCGTTGTGTTGCCAACATGTAATGAATGCATTGCTGTGCCACAGTTTTAGTTAAGGCTGATGAGTGTAAGATGTAAAAGTACCAGCCCAGCATCTTCTCAAGTGACTCTTGACCTAAACGAGTAGTCTCATGTACGGCTTGTACAACCGCTGCACATAGCAGGCCCTGGTATTTGGCAGGCTTACCAATGAGGTCTTTTGGTATTTATTAGAGTCACCGCTGTATGGGGTGCTTTGATATTTAAATTCTTCCCAGAGTTGAGGCTAGAGTTTTTGATTGCCATTTTTCTTCTTCCTTTTTTCTTTTTGACAGCATGAAAAGGCTGTGTTAAAATCGGCTAACCTCAAGGCCAGGGCCAACAGAAGTTTTAGCCTCTGCCCCATTCAAAGGGTGTCTTGTCTTCTCCCCTCCCCCCTTTGTCACTTTGTGTAAGGGTCTGGCCAGTACTGCAAAGTTTGGAAATCCACAATTTACAAAACCCACCTCTCCCAGGGGCTCTCTCACCTGCTTTTTTTAGTCTCAGGTTCTGTCACTTTGCAAGCGGCTTGCTTCCTCTCTGCTTCTAGGCTGCGTTCCCCCTTCCAGATGGCGAACCTCAGATATTGCATTTGCTTTTTGGCAAATCAAGGCTTTCCTTTTAGACACTTTATACCCACAGTCCTCCAGGTGCCGAAGTAAGGCATTTGTTTGCACACCTGACTGCCACGGGGTGTCCCAATAGAAGGTCATCAGCATACGGGGGCAGCATGCAAGCAAGAAGCTTCTGGGGGATGGTCACAGGCTGATGCCTCCCCAACGATGACTAGAGACTTTTTGAGCCCCTGGGAAGCTGGGTCCAGGTGTATTGAGTGGTTACACCTGCTTCTGGGTTTCTCCCATTGAAATGCAAATAGTTTTTGACCCTCCAAGGCCAGTCCAATGCTAAGGAGGTATTCTTTAAGTCCAATTAAATGAACCAACTATTCGCTGCTGGCAATAATCCCAACTGCGTGTATAAATTGGGTGCCAAGCCACGCAAACCCTGCACTGGCCTGGGTGATAATATCAGTCCTCTGCTTCTGGCTAGGAACTCTCCACCCTCCTTCCCGAGGGACAGTGAGAGCCTGGATGACCCCTGACTGACTCAGTTTTAGCTGCAGGTAGTCTCTTTTGTTGAATGGGATAGTGGCCCTTGATTTGCACAACAGGTTTTGCCGGAGAAGGGGGGAAGGGGCAGTTCATTAAGTACAAGAAAGTCTGTTCTCTTAATACTTTAATAGATTTAACAACACTGGCCTTGTTCCTTTCAATGGGGGGTTACATGGCTGTCGTCTGGACCATGGGCTCTTTGGAGGCATATGAATCCACCCCCACTCTCTTTTAGTCCAGTGGCCCTTCCGTTAGATTGAGTAGAGCCCCTTTACGCTCATTTGGATCCTCCTGCTTAGGATCGTCCTGTTCCTCAGTTAACTGTGGACATTTTTTTTTCTTCCAGTGTCCTATTTCTCAACAAAATGCACACTGATCACGTTGCAGGCACAGGCGGGCAGACTATGGGGCTCTCCCGGAACCCCCGTTTTCCATACTCTTGGGGGCATTCCTCTCATAGCAGCAGCTATCAAGTCAGCCTCTCATTGAACCTGAAGTTCCTCCTCCTTACGATTTTCCCTCTGGCTTACTGCCTCTCGGTTTACAAACAGCTGATCAGCTATTTCCAATAACTGTGAAGTATTTATGTATGCAAACCCTGCCTGTTTCTGCAATTTTTGTTTACTTTGGGGGATTTAGGGGTGTGCAGCTCTGGTGGGGATGCCGAGGCGTCTGGCCCAGGGGCAGGGAGTCCTTGAGGAGGCGGAAGAGGCATTATTGACAAAAACTCTTCTGCCGCTGGGTTAACCAAAACCTTGGGAGTTGTCTCTGCTACTGAATCTGCTCCGACCTTGAGATTCCACATTTCTCAGTGGCGAGGGGGATGGTGGTTTCTAGCAGTCTGTCCTTTGGCCACTAAAACAGTCGCTGCCTGCTCTCTTAGCCACTTCAGAAGGTTTAACAGTAACTGCAACCACAAGTCTATGTATGGAAATTGATCGAGGTGTTCTAGCTTGCCGTATATAACCTCATGCCTTACTTTGGAGACAAGGGACCTGTCTAGAGTCCTCTCTGGGGGCCAACCGACCCCAGATGCTCGCCAGTCTTCCCTACTTAAAGCCCTTAATTTCTCTGGTGTCATACTTACTTTATAATTTCTACTAAATACCTTTTTGAAATTTCTCAGCATGGTTTCTAAAGGGGTGGAATGACTAGGAGAATGACCCATATTAACACTTCAAAGAAACAATTCCCAGTTAGGAGAGTGTTAGTTCACTCACAGCAGTTCCCGTTCTCCCTAGAAAGACGCAGTATGGAGCACTCTCCATTTACATTCACTTCATTCCTTTCACAATGCCCAGATGGCAGAGGTGGCTGTCTCTAATTCTTACAGATTGCTCGACGCATGAGGCCCCTCCTAATGGGCCCGATACCTTTTACGACTGATGAGTCCAGTTGGACACATCTACACACACAGACACACATCCAATTGCTCTCCTTCCAATTCAAAACCATAAGCAAAAAGCTTCCAAGGTTACAGAGAGAGCTACCTTCCAAAGTGCCAATCTGGCACCCGTGGGTGATCAGCCCACACTTCCACCCAAACTGGGGTGGGCTACTTTCCCGGGTTCAATCTTACCAAATTCAGTGTCCAGACTTCTCCAAATGTTCGTTCCTCCTCGGTGTTCAGCCACGGGGTGGATCCGCACTGCAGGGCCTCCCTGCTCCACTCTGGCGAGGCTTTTCCACCAGGCAAATCCCTGCCCGGGAGCACTCTCAGGATGTGTCGCCCCAGCGAGCAGGAGTCCTCCTGCAGGGATGATCCACAGGGCTAGGCAAACCACCTAAGAGACTTTTTCCCGCCGTCTGCTATCTGAGACTCGCTTCCCGGCCAACGCACCAAATATGTAGCAGGAGCGGCTGTGGGAAAGGATCTCTCGGACACTGAATACAGGAGGAAGGAATTTATTACAGCTGGGAGCCAGGTGGCATAGGTGCCTAATATCCAAGCCCATCTAACAAAGGGAAGTTCAGCCTTTATATAGGCTTATACTTTAGATGTTACACGTGGAATCTTAGGTTCATAGTTTTAGGACTCACATGTGAAAAGGTCTGTTTACAGTTTCAGGAATCACATATGAAAGGGTTCCGGTTTACAGTTTTAAGTAAAAATAGTGCCTCCTGGAGAGTTTCCCCAAGGCCTAGCCTGTCACCTATAGGAAGGTAAAACCGGAGGCGCCAGTCAGTCAACCTTTTCTTCTATTGAAATGCAGCATGATAGTCAAAGGGGAAGTTGATCTGAGAGGCCTGGGTCTCCCTCTTCAACCTGATAGAGAAAAAGGTGCTGGAATGATGGAGCATGTGTTCCTGAAGTGTTTCTATGCTTAAAACATTTAGTAATTAGAGCAAAGCAGTGTCAACATGCCGTGATATTATTATTATGTCTTGGTGTCCAAATCAGAGTGCCTATAGCCCAGTGCGATAAGTATTATTCTACAGGAAAAAAGACAAGACGTTAAAAATAGTCTTAAAAGAGTAAACCTTTGATACATTCGCTTGCCTTTGTGTAAAGCAAAAATGGTTGTGGCAGTAGTGAAATACGATTCTCTGTTACCTTGGATTTTTACGACATGTTATAAATTACTACCATGTACTTTGATAAGATTGATGAAGGTTTTGCTCTTTATCACTTGAAGAAGTGAAACAGAATGCCCTGAGCCAGAGGATCTGTCTTCATTGTAATTGCCAAAAAATTCGCTATTCTTAACCTGAAAGAGTGATTGCTCAGACACCTGTGAAGGTGAACAGTCTCAAAACAACTTCCTTAGTAAATATTTTAATGAGTGCTAACATAATTCCATTTTTTGAAAAATTCATTTATTTGGGAACATAAAATACCAAGACCATAATGTTCCTTGCATTAAGCTCGGCTGTAGTTCTGGGCCAGTTATAAAGACTGTCTTGGCTGACCCTTGACAAGGGACCGTGTCTCAGCTTTCTCAGTCTGTCTGACCAGCTTTTCTGGCTTCTTCTCCAGGGTTATCAATGCTGGGAAGAGCACACACAATGAAGACCAAGCCAGCTGTGAGGTGCTCACTGTGAAGAAGAAGGCAGGGGCCATGACCTCAACCCCAAATAGGAACTCATCCAAGAGACGGTCCTCCCTTCCCAATGGGGAAGGGCTCCAGCTGAAGGAGAGCTCGGTAAGACCCTTCTTGATCCGTGGTTTTCAGGTGAGAGGAATGGTGCACACTGTGATCCCACCGGAAGACATTAGGGCTTCCCCTAAGTCTGGAATGGAAGTGAGAACGCAGTGTCCCCTGAGTTAGTGGGGTGGTGGGCCTGTCATCGGGGCATCACGCATTCCAAGCTGAAGGTGACAGATATATGATGAGCTTGTGGTTAGATTTTTAACACAAAGTAAATGAAACACCCACACCATATGTATCTAGCGCTTGTTGTAACCATTGACATATACACACACAATATTTGGTGGTTTCAAAGGAGCCACTTCTAGGTCTGCATAAGGAAATAGTCCCAAAGCCTCTCCTGAGGGGTGGAAGTAACTCTGGCTGTTGCGTCAAGCCCTGCTGTGACTCTGCTCTTTTCTCCTCCTTGCTTGCTCATGATTGTTGCCCATTTGGAGCCGATGCCTGATGTTCTTCCAAATTAATATCTGTTTAAGTTGGCCCAAAACTCTTGCAGCCCATGGGGTGGACTTGCAGACTGAACACTCTTGAAATACCACAAAATATTTCTCCTGTCTCCAGTTTCTGGAAAATAAAGCAGGCATATCCTCAGAAAGCTCTGAAGAAGCTCTCAGCAAAGGTCAGGGAGTCAACACTGTGTTTGCCAGGAGATGATTTGATTTATAGAGAGATGTTTCCTGGGAAAATCAGGAGACACAGAAAGGACAGACCCAAATGTGACTATTCATTCTGATCAGCTTGAGGATATTTTTTGTGTAAAAATTTTCATAGGATTTAAAAAAATCTAGGAATCTATTCTTAGTTTTAGCAATAGTGTCTCATTGCAACTATGTTCAGGGAATAATAATAATAATTTTGTTAGTACCAGTTTACTTTAGAGTTGACTCAGGGGAATTTATCAGTCGTACGTGTTTTCTAGGTTGAAGAAAGGCCTTTTCCAAAGAGCCAGAGCGGAGAACCCAGATGGACAGTATAGAATGGTGATGGTTAAGTGCAGAGGCCCTGGAGTGAGATGACTGTGCAGTCTACCACTTTAGCTACTTAATTTTGGGATGGTTGTTCTTTGAGCCTCAGTTTGCCTACTCTAAAAAGGAATAACAGCAGCAGTAACTACCAAATGGTAGAAGGAGGCTGAATGAGAATATGAACTCCAACAGTCCATGGAAAAATGTCGAGCAAGTGTCTTAATAAATCCATAATAAGTGTTAGTGATTATTATCCTGAGGTCAGTCCCATTTCGGTTATTCTCTGTGACTGAACTTTGTATGTTTCTTCACTTGTGAACTGGAGATGACACAATTCCTTTCATACCTGCTTGACAGGATTGTTCTGAGGATTGTTATTACGGGGAAGGGCTCGGAAAGTGTGAGGTGTCCGTGATCACTGAATATGAGCGCCAGTGACTTAGTGTTGCTCTTTCCCCTGGTGTTTCCCCCCTGCCACTGGAGTTTATTAAACTGGCCTCTAAAAATCAGTCCGTGTTGACATTTGGCCCAAGGCCAGCTGGTGATGGCATTTTTCCTTTTTACTAAGTTCCTCCTAGAAATGGAGTCAGGGGTGACTTTTTAACTTCTTGTCCTTAAAGACAGTGAAACCGATGCATAAGCACTTCGGGATGGAGCTTTGCCCCTCCTCTGTGGTGGTTCCCAATCGTGGTGGGGTCCATTTTCCAAGAGCAAGAAGCCAGCAGAGTGGAGAACCCTGGTGCTCCATTCCGGCTCCAACTGCGGCAACTTCACTTCTATCTGCCTTACCTATTAGACTTCTTACTGAGTTTCAGACAAGAGGTGACCTTCTTTTGCTTTTTTTAATTTGTGGTCAAATGTATGTAACATAAAATTTACCAATTTTAGACATATAGTTCAGTGGCATTAAGTATATTCACATATTTGTCCAGCTATCACCATCATCATCTCCAGAACTTTTTCAGGTTCTCAAACTGAAACTCTGTATTCATTCAACACGACCTCTCCCCTTTTCTCCCTTCATGCCTTGGTGACCACCAGTCTATTTCCTGTCTCCATGAGTTGACCACTGCAGGCACCTCACATAGGTAGAGTGATACCATATTTGCCTTTTTGTTCCTGGCTTATTTCACTTAGCATAATGTTCTCAAGGTTTTGCCCATGTTGTAATGTGAACCAGAATTTTTTTTACCTTTCAGCTGTTCTGAATAATGCTGTTGTGAACATAGGTGAACAAATATCTCTTTGAGTTCCTGCTTTCAATTCATTGGGCTGTATCCTAGAGGGAGGATTTGATGAATCATATGATAATTCTGTCTAAGTTTTTGAGGGACTGCCGTAGTTTTCCACAGCAGCTGTGCCATTTTACATTCCTATCAACAATGGAGAGGGGCTGCTATTTCTCCACATCTTCACCAGCGCTTGTTGTTTTCTGTTTTTTTCATTACTATAGTAATCATTCTAATGGGTGTGAGGTAGTATTTCACTGTAGTTTGGGTGTGCATTTCCCTAATAACTAGTGATATTGAGCATTTTTTCATTTTGTATTGACCCTTTGCATATGTTCTTCAGAGAAATGTCTATTCAAGTCCTTTGCCCATTTTAAAGATTGGGTTGTCTGTTTTGTTGTTTTTTGTTTGTGCTGCTTTTTGAAAACTTGAAAACCATTACCTAGTGTGGAAGATAAATCACTGAGCACCCGCTGTGTACTGAGAACTGGATGCTGGAGACTTGGCAGGGAATGAAACAGACAAAATCCCTTCTTAGAGTGAGCTTCCATTCATAGAGACAATTAAAATATATCGTGTGCCAGGCAATAGACACTATGGAGATAAAAAAAAAAGTGGAGAACCCAGAATATAGGAAATCTGAGGGGGCTAGGGGTAGTTAAAGAAGGCGTCACTGAGAAGGTGACGTTTGGGCAAAGACCTGAAATTGTAGCTATTTGGAAGAAGAAGATTTTATTATTCTGGACAACTGCAAAGACCCTAAGGTGGGAGCCAGCCCTATGTTCTCAGGGTTTAGGAAGGAGGTCTGTGTGGTTGGAGCAGAAATGTAGTAAAGCCTAGATTGCAGGAAATGTTGTCAGGAAAGTCATAGGAGTGGAGTGAACCAGACTAGAAGGACACTGAACGTCACTGTCAAGACTTTAGCTTCCACTTGTATAATTTACTAGCAGAGAACACTGGACACACTGGTTAAAAGAGGCCAGTGATTTTTCCCATCTAGAAGACATTCCTTTCATGGTAAAACTTAAATATGGTAGCACTTAGGAAAGGATGGTGAGAGTACACAGCTTAGGGCAAGAAAACATCTGCAGAGACAGGTAAAGCAGATTGTAACCTCCCCCACCCCCATGAATCTATTCCTTCACCCACCGACCGTATTGAACCCTGAGTCTGCATGCTGAGTTTTGGGGATAAGGAGATAAAACACAATATAGTTCCCATCTTCCTAGTGCTGAGTCAAAGTGGGAGAGTCACTGGCAGTCGTATTAAAATGAAGTGAGTTTTCTGAGCCAGATGAAAAAGCCCAGGTTGTAGGGAAGTCTGACAGATTGGTCACTGGCAATGTGGGGAACGCCCAAGGAGAAAGGGGATAGGTGAAGTTAGGAAAGGCTTCCTTGGGAAATTGACATTTGAGCTGGGGTCTTGGAAGGTGAATAGGAATGAACCAAGCAAATAAGAGAAATGAGGGTTTCTGATAGAGGGAACATGTATAGGCAAAGATAGGTTGGCATCAGAGTACATGAGGCATGTCTTCCAGTGTTTTGGAAAATATATGTTCTTTTGGAGGATGGGCAAGACAGGAAGAGCAAGCAGGCATCACAAGGTCATCATACACCATAGTAAGCTGGGATTTTAACCAAATGATTTTAGACAAGGGCACGACGACTCAAGACACTGATGGCAGTGGGAAGGCTGACTTGGGAAGGCCAGGGGTCCAAACCTGGAGGCTGGGATGCTCATTACGAGGCTCGTGTAGAAATATGGGTGAGAAATGACAAGGGCTTAAAATAAGGCACTGATCAGTGCAAGGGACAGGCTCAGAAGAGATTAAGTGAGAGATACAGTTGAGGTGACCAGATGACCAACTCCATGGAGCAGGGAGAAGATGAGGATGCCAGGCTTCAGTCACGAGGTGCTGGTCATTGAAAAGTGGACCATTGGATGGTAAGGGGATGGACAGAGATGATGACTTGAGTTTTGAGTATTCTGAGTCTACCTTTCCAGGTGGAAGTGTTTTGTAGGAAATTAGAAATAAGGGTTTGGAGCTCATGAGCTAGCCTCAGGAGGCTTAGATTTAGGGTGTTACAAGATCTAAGATTATAATTTAAGCCATAGATGTGGCTTAGGTCACACAGAAAGTATAAAAATGCATAATAGAAACCTGATGACGGTGGGGTTCTAGAAGCTCCAAGAAGAGAGGGGTACTGTGAAGAGGGAAGGTATCTGTGCCATGGGCCACAGAGTGATCGAGAAGGATAAGGATTGAAAAAGCAGACATACAATGTTATAAGCAAAAAATGGAACAATGGGATAAATAATGACATCACGATGTTATCTGCAAACAGAGTTGACAGGCATGAAGTTTGGCAAACCGAAGATGCATGAACTCCCTCTGGAATACATCTGCTTAATTTCTCCCTCCTTTCTTGACCTCTTTCGTCCCCTGTAAATTTAGTAAAGTCAGAATATGTGTTTTCAAAAGAATTCTTTCATGTATAATACATCTTCACCTGCCTTGGAGATTAAAGAAAACCTAAAAGTTTTAATAAAATAACATGAAATTTACAATGAAAAAGTTACAGGATTTTTTTGTTAGGAACATCAGTGATATACAGAGGATTTCAGTACAAGTGTGACTTTATATTTGATGACCTTTCTTACATTGACTGGCAGTATGGTAGCTGGGTAGCAATGAGATGACCTTTTCTTTTCTTTTTCTTTCTTTTTTTTTTGCATTTTGGGAGGCCAAGGTGGGCGGATTGCCTGAGCTCAGGAGTTGGTGACCACCTCAGGAGTTCACAACATGGTGAAACCTCATCTCTACTAAAATACAAAAAAAAAAAAAAAAAAAAAGGCCAGGTGTGGTGGTGGGCACCTGTAGTCTACTTGGGAGGCTGAGGCAGGAGAATTGCCTGAACCCGGGAGGTGAGGTTGCAGTGAGCTGAGATCACGCAAGTACACTCCAGCCTGGGCAGAACAGTACTCCATCTCAAAAAAAAAAAAGCAACATTTTGAGATATTTGATGAAGTGGGTATGTAGTATAGTAAAGAAGGATGTTCTCAGTGACCAGTGAAGGTGGAACTTTTCCTGTGCCTGGATCATTTTTGATTAGCTTAGTGCGAACAGCTGTAAGCCCACAGTCTGACAGACAGCAAATAGATACTCAGTGGTAATGTGCAAGCCTCTTAACATGCCTAGCCTCTGAGTACTGATTTGGGAACATAGGATGGGTGGCCAGGAAGAAAGGAAATCTAAAATTCTAGCACTTCCAAGACACTTTCCTAAGACTGTCTCTTAGGAAAGCTGCTGTAAGCTTGTTGAGGACAATACCTTATTCTCGGTGGCCTCCAGACTCCCACAGAAGGCTTTTTAATTCACCAGCTCAAGATTTGAGAACACGAATCACCATTGCTGGGTTTTCTTTCTTTTGACTTGGAAAGTTATAAAGAGTCTTTATTTACCATACTGATTGCCATCCTCAGGTGAAAACACAGCTTTTCCAAGAGCTTTTGCTTTTTAGTTCTCAAATACTGAGTCATTCCAGGAATGAGATGAGGAGGGTACCAGGTACCTTCTCTGTAGAAAGAGGAAGAGATCACTCTTAAAGGTATGTCATAATCTAGTATTAAGATAAGAAGTGCGTGTACTTACATAAGATGCTTGGGTGGGAAATATTTAGGGTATTGTGGCCATAACCAGGACATTTTTTCACCCACATCTGACTCCCTTTTTAGAATAGATTGTTTTGGGCTTGAGACTGGACTTCTGAGCACATGCATTCCAAGTCTGCTTCCTTAGGAGCACCCTTGTGTTGTTTAATTTAGTCAAAACACATCAAAGTGTGCGGTTTCAGTATCTGCTAGTTCAGTGTCTAATCACAATAACAGGAGACGGCTGTGTCAGCGTCTCGGCCAAGACCATCAGCAGGGGAGAGGAAAGCTGATTATCTTTCTCAGCAGAGGACGGGGCATCGCTGTGGGAACTCTAGGCAAATAGGATCAAAATGGGGCGGGGAGAGCCAAGCGGAAAGTGAGAAAGGGATTCTTTCAACTTTCGGAACTGAGGTTTTGCCATTCTTTTTTCTGCTTTCTTTTTTTTTAAAGAAGTACTCTTTCACCCCCCAAAACATGAAATGAAGGTTGCTTCTGGTTCTACAACAGCAGCCCTTTGGAATATTTGGCCCTCCTCAGGCAGTTGGCTCCCTGCAATGACATCAGCTGTCAAAATGCAGTAGGAGCAGCCTTTCATTCGTGTCATTTTATTCTACTAAGATTGTGTTCCTTGTTCTGCACATGTGAAGAAAATAAGAACTTACTGTCTTATCTTCTTAGGTTTCTTTCTGAGCCAGAGGCTCACTCTGTCACCCAGGCTGGAGTGCAGTGGCATAATCTGAGCTCACTACAGCCTTCGCCTCCCACGTTCAAGCAGTTCTCCTGCCTCAGCCTCCCGAGTAGCTGGGACTACAGGCACATGCCACCATGCCTAATTTTGTATTTTTAGTAGAGACAGGGTTTCACCATGTTGGTCAGGCCAGTCTTGAACTTCTGACGTCAAGTGATCCGCCTGCCCCGGCCTCCCAAAGTGCTGGGATTATAGGCATGAACCACCACGCCTGGCCAGATTTTTTAAAGCAGGAATGCAGTGGTTTCTTTCAAAACTGTTATCTTTTAGTTCTAGGAACGTAGAACTCTTGCCAGTGATTAAGATGGATGCTTTTACAACCAGGAATTGAGGAGGCTGCTGTCAGCTAGAGTACCTTTAAAGGTCCCTTCTTGGTGGGTGTTGGGTTACTCTGAAAACCAGTTTTGACCAAGATATACATAGCTGAGAACACAACATGGTTCCACTACAGTTTCCCACTGTGGCAAAATGTAAGGTGAAAGGAAAATAAATCATGTTGAGATGGAAATTTCTTCTTGCTTCACTTATAATCTGACTTCCCACAGCTTTAAGTGGGAAGAACATTGTCAAGGGCAATAAACTTTATTTTCTTCTTTCATTTCTTCTTTAAAAAAGAAAACGTAAGTAACACTCAGCACTTGTGTACTGAGTCTGATTTTAATGCCTTGACAATATTCATTTAACCTCATATAGGCTGAGTGTCCCTTATCCAAAATGCTTGACGCCAGAATTGTTTCGGATTTCAGGTTTTTTCAGATTTTGGAATATTTGCATATACATAATGAGGTGTCTTGGGAATGAGACCCAAGTTTAAACACAAAATTTATTAATGTTTTGTATACACCTTCTATACATAGCCTGAAGGTAGTTTTATTTTCCCTTGGGGTTGCTAAATAAACCAGATATAGTGTGCCTGTGTTTCTCCTGTGATCCACTGAGGTCAGGTGTAGAATTCTCCGCTTGCAATGTCATGTCCATTTGTGATGTCAGTGCTCAAAAGTTTTAGATGTCAGAGCATATTGAATTCCAGACTTTTGGATTAGGAGTGCCCAAACTGTAATATATGCATAAATATGTATTAGAATTGCCTTTTTTAACTGATGAGGAAACCGAGGCACAGAGCTAGAAAGTCTAGATCTTGCTTCAACCCAGGTAATCTGGCCTCAGCTTCTAGACTTACACCATGCTGCCTCTGTATGCATTAGCAGTTGAGATATGTAGCAGGAAAATCTCTTTGGCAAAATCGGACATAAAGGAAGAATAGCTCCTAATGTTGATATGTATAATTTCAATAAAATTTGATACTAAATATCTTCTCATTTTCATTATGATTTCTCTTTTGATACGGGAGTGAGTTAGCAGTGTCCCCTGTCAACTCAGAAACTGTAATAGCTCTTACGGAGATGAAAAACAGCGATAAAATGAAATCATCTTCTCCTTGTAGTCCATTTTCTTGCTAAATTATAGGAAGACCGTTATTTGCATAAACTGGGTAAAAGAAGCCTTCTGGTTGGACAAGCATAAATACCTGAGTTTGAATCCTGTCTCTGCCCCTTACTAAATGTGTTATCTTGTGCAAGTCAGTTGGCCTCTCCAGACTTCAATTTTCTCATCTGTAAGTTGGTGATAATAGGTGCTGTTTCATAGGCTTAGTAGAGCTAAGTGAGTTAAACTATGAAAAGCTCTTAGAATAGGGCCTGGCATGGGGTAAGGGCTCGATAAATATGATCTATTGTTGTTGTTGTTTCTAATACTGGATTTGCAGCTGCATTTCAATATTATCTCACAGTACTTACATTTTTTCCATAAAGTAATTTAAGGAGAAATTGTTGATGTATAAACTAATAGTTGAAGAATATTCCCAAGTTGATTCTAGAGTAAATCACAATGCAGTTTAGCCAAAACTGTTAGAAACTTTGTACTTCCTTTTATAAATTAATATTTTAAGACATGTTGATATTGCCATTTAAAAATAAAGCCAAACTTAACCTATCTTGCATCTTACTGCCTCATTATATTGGAGGAATTGAACCAAAGAAACCTGCAATTCATATTGTCCTATCCTGAGAAGGAAGTAGCATAATCATTAAAGTATATGAAATTAAGGGATTTTTTTTTTCCCTCCACTGGAAAGCAGAGTATCTGAACAATTTAGTCAAAAAGAGAGGTATGGTGAAAAGCAAACTACACTGGAGTGTCATGGCTCCATGTGGACAGCAATAGAACATGGGCCCTAGGAGGGTCTTTCATGAAGTCACTCAAATGGTCTCTCATCTCTACTTCCTCATTGGCTTATTCTTCTCCCTTTCACTGTGGTGCTGTGAAGATCAGATGAAAAACTGGGCATTGAAAGCCCTGTGGATGGAATGCCTGTAACAGATACTCTGGACTGTGCATTATCATCTTCACTGTGATTCCTGGAAAACTAGCCAGAAACTTTGTGGAAATCAAACCATATAGTCATGTACATAGTGGGGAATCAGAAGAATACGGCAACTCTTGTTTCTCCAAGGGGAAGCGATCAATCCCTTTTCTTTGGCAGTGGGAGAGGAGGAGTGGAAAGCGCTTTCTGTGCTTGTGCAAGGTATTTTGTAAAATCAAACCTGAGATGTCACTCAAAGTGGGATTTCTATATCTGCAATCGGCCTTTCATGCTGTTGATATGGCCCCTCCACCGGTTATATAAATACCTGAATAGTTAGGGTAGCAAAAGGAAGAATAATATTAAATAAGCTAAGGGCTTGTGAACGCTACCAGGAAGATACCACTTTTTCCCTTCAGACAACTATTTCCAGATTAACAGTCTCCAAATCATAAGTTAAAAATGGTTTTTTTGGCAGGGTGCCATGGCTTGTGCCTGTAATTCCATAGCTTTGAGAGACCAAGGCAGGAGGGTCACTTGAGGCCAGGAGTTTGAGACCCAGCCAGGACAACATAGCAAGACCCTCTCTACAAAAAATTTTAAAATTAGCCAGGTGTGGTGGCTCATGCCTGTAGTCCTAGCTTCTTGGCGGGGCCAAGGCAGGAGGATAGCTTGAGCCCAGGAATTCAGGACTAGCCTGGGCAAAATAGGGAGACCTCATTTCTACAAAAATAAAAATAAAAAATAAATTAGCCAGGTGTGATGGTGGACCCATGGTCCCAGCTACTCAGGAGGCTGAAGTGGGAGGATGGCTTGAACCCAGGAGTTTGAGGCTGCAGTGAACTATGATCATGCCACTGCACTTCAGCTTGGGTGACAGAGTAAGACCTTGTCTTAAAAAAAAAAAAGAAAAGAATAAGCAATGCACCCCCAATGTGTTTGTTACTGATCATTTATTGACATATAACCATACTACTGTATATCCATATAGTAAATAGTTATTTTAAAATTATAAAGACACATTTAAAATGTTTTAAATGTTTAATAATTTAAAGGCAATAAAGAAGGAAAGGCAATGTTTTAAAATAACAGCAGCTAACAGTGATACAGTGTTAATTGTATGCCAGGCATTGATTTAAGTGTTTTTCACACAGTATCTCATTTACTATCTTGCTGAGAGCAAAGACTTCATGCTGTCATTAGCTAATGTCTCAAGGCAAAATTCATCATCAACACTAGCGAGTATAATTCCACATTTCAGCTGTCCCCTTGAGCATTTCAGAGTGCTAGATATGATGACAATGGTTGTCAGATACCACTGGATTGTCGTTCCTGAGAATACCAAGAGCCAGCTCTGACATGTTCTTGTTTGCTCTTGTTTTCTATCTGCAGTTTCTTTGCAGATTTTTTTAACCTGTTGTCTACTCTGTGAGGAATAATTTTAGTTTAAAATTTAGTAGTGCAATCACCACTTAGGGGCACAAGTCCCCTGCAGTGGGTTGCCATATACCAAAACTAGTAGACATGGGAGAGCTGCAGCGTCCCCTGCACGCCGAGGATCGACTTACCTACCACGTGAGGGCGCCAGTGTCATCCCGAATGAAAACTAGGAAAGCATTTCTAACATGTCTCTTACACGCTGACCGATTGCTTTTCAGTTCCCCCTCACATTCTTGTGCTTCGTGTGGAGAGCACTCCTCTCAGGGGAAGAGGGATGAAGAGGTTTGCGAACTAGAGCTCTGTGCAGTGAGTAAAAGCAGGCAAAGCCGTCATTTCCTTACACTGGAACGAATACCTCAAACCCCACTCCTTCGTTGGCTTTGTGTATTTCCTGCCCTACATCTGCTGGTCCCCACAGGAAGCATCTGAGGTTATGTCTAGAATCTCTCCTCCTCTGTTGGCACTCCGTAAGAGGGGATGGGTACCTCACAACCACCCAGATGGCTGACGCCAGCTGTTTTAGTCTGTGGATTCCCCAGAGTTAAGGTGCACGTGATGTGGCTCCTGTGTGAATAGGGCTAAAATTTGAGCTGCTGATTCTGGACATCCTTGATTGGCCCTGTGATCAGTGTACTTGAGGCTGAATGGGCACGACCTGCTTGTATCTGAAATGACCTTAGCTCCTTGTTTAGTAGATAGATTTCTGTTTAGAACAATCTTAAATTTGTTGAAAGACCCAAGGAGTCTTTCCCAGTTAGAACTCATTAAGTTCTGGCATACTAGTTTTTTGTTTTTTTGTTTTTGAAAAATCGGAAAAAGAAAATAAAATCATTAAAAAGCAATTTCCTTTGCAAGCAAAGGATGTAATAGTGAGCCTACTGTAGAGAAAGCCTAAAAGAGAAACTGAATTTTTAAGCTCTTTTTCACCTTCTGGAATCTTCCTTTATCAGGCTGCATATATATTCTTGAACAGAGGTAGGTAGGCATTTGTGTGTTATAAATTTTGCATGTAAGACTGATTCTTTGTAAATGAAATAATTTAGAGTGCAACTGGAAAACTGCCTCAGAGTTACTGCTTTGTGAGTCATAAGTGATTTCTGCCCAATTCAATTGTATGGTAAGTCAGGAAAGGGCTTGATACTGTTTTTCTTAAAATGGAGTACACATTTAACTCATGTTTATTTGGTGCAAAAATAAGGTTCAGCATTTGTGAAAATGAGTATAATGAGTATGAATAATTTTGAAGTGTATTATGTCAAGAGTTAGGACACACTCATTGTGAAGGGTCTGATTTGCATCCTGTGCTGGTGCCCCATCAACATTTTCTGATACTTCCAGAAGAGTAATGCAGAGCCATTGCCGAAACATTTTAGCAATCAAGATATGCATGCAGTTACTACTAGTAAGGGACAAACAAATGAACATAACACAAGCAACACTGAAGCGCAAAGGCCACAGGGTAACAGAAGCCAAGGAGATTAGTTACACAAAGTTGTGTGATACTGGAAAGATACTGTGTGAAGGTGGAAAGATCCCTTAACTTGGGGTCTGAAGAATTAGGTTCAAATCCTATCTCTGCCACATACCAGTAGAGTTACTTAAACTATCTGTACCCCAGTTTCACTGTTGGCAAAATGGGCTGACACCCATTTTATTGTGGTGTTAGGGGATTAAACCTAGGTGCCTGATAGATGTTGTATTAGTCTATTCTCATGCTGCTAATAAAGACATACCAGAGATTGGGTAATTTATGAAGGAAAGAGGTTTGACTCACAGTTCAGCATGGCTGGGGAGGCCTCAAGAAACTTACAATCATGGTGGAAGGGGAGGCAAACACGTCCTTCTTCACTTGGTGGCACGAAGAAGTGCAGAGCAAAGGGAAGGGTAAGCCCCTTATAAAATCATCAGATCTCGTGAGAACTCACTATCACGAGAACAGCATGGAGGTGAGCACCCCCATGATTCAGTTATCTCCTGACATGTGGGGATTATGGGAACTACAGTTCAAGGTGAGATTTGAGTGGGGACACAGCCAAACAATATCAGATGTCCTTTGAACTAAGACTTCCTGTGGGGGAAATAACTTTAAAAAGGTGAACGGAAGCAACAGGAGTTGCACAGGAGAGCAAGATGAGTACCCCATTTGGCAGAATTGAAAGTCAGGAGTGCAGATGTGCAGCTTAGTCTCCCCACCTGATCCGTGTCCCCCCAGCCTATTTAATAGTCTAAGTAATTACCATTACTTCTTGTGTTTTTGCTTTTCCTATGTGCTGAACATGGTGCTATACATTTTATTTATTATTTTAAAAATATATCTACAATTAACTTTTTGGTAGACAGTTGTATCAATTTTAACACATGCATACATACATATCATCACTGCTGCAACCAGGATTCAGAGCAGTTTCATCACCACCAAGAACTCCTTCGTGCTATCCCTTCATAGCCGTACCCCTTCCTGCATGCCGTGCAGACCCCACGGTTAGCTGCACATTTAATACATGTTATCCACTTGCATGATACCATACACTTTGTTTTTCTAACACTCATCACACTTGTAATTACCTGATGATATTCTAGATTCTTAGCTTCAAGAGCTTGGAAACCATGACATTTTCATTCCTGTTATATGCACATAGGAAAGGAGACTCCAAGACATGTGTCATTACATGAAGCAGTCTTACTGTTGTGCCACCATCTTACCTTGTGCTTTATCTTCTTCTTCACATAAGGAAGTGGAGTTGAGAGAAGTTAAGTAACTTCCCCAAGGTCACATAGTAATACATTTCAGAACCCAGATTTGTCAGTCTGAAGCTGTGGTCTTTCTATGTTAAGACGTATTATGGGAGACAGAATTTGTTTGTTTTAACTCATTTGAAAAATGTGTAAGTAAATACCCAGCATTCTGTTAAACAATGTAAAGGCTGAAATCTTGTTTATTTGCCATATAAGTGGAAAATCTTAAATTCAAGAGTTAATACTATCTGAGGGGATGTTCCTCCTTTGCCAAAGGTATGAGGGGTGGATGTGTCATACTTCAGAAGAGATTGGATTGAGAGAGATGAAGAGATTGGATTGAGAGAGATGAGGGAGAGAGGGCATTTCATACTGGTTATGTAGGACCACAAGGCTCAGCAAATCAAGTACAGCCAGAGATGGCAATGTCTCTTTAGTTTCTTTGGATTCCCTTTGAGATTCCCAGGGTCCTATATCCAGGCTTCTTATTTGCTTGGCACGCTTGGCCTCAGGGAGCTGAGAGGACACAGTCCTGGGTAAATAAAGCAAGATCAAGTCATCCCCAATCCTGGAGTAGGTTAGGGTTCTGATATTCTATTGGTTTTACTAATGTGAAGTGTCTTCTATAAAGTCCTTATTTGCCAAGCTGCTATATTGCTTTGAAAAAATAAAAACCATTCTCTCCTTTTCTTTCTTTGTGTATTTAGTAAGTATTTATCGAACAGCTATTCTGTACCAGGCACTCACTGAGAAAACCAGAGCCAATGAGAGACACGTAAGTCTCCGTGAGCAGCGCTGACACATACTGGTACAGAAAATGGGATGGCCAGGGACTGAGATGGTCCAAGCAGACTTGATGGAATGGGTCATGCTTCCACCCAAAACAGAAGGATTCTCCAAGCAGAGAGATAGGGATCAGTATTTCAGGCAGAAGAAAAACATGATGGTCATAGTTCCAGAGGTCACTGAGAGTTAGAAGAGAGGAAATGAGAGAAGTTCAGGGCCACTGAAAGAAGCAAGAGAGGTGCAGAAGTAACTGGATCATTCAGTGTCTGTGAGACGTGTCGGCATCTAAGAGAACAACAATGGCATTTGAAGTGCAGTAGGGAGTCACTGAAGATTCTAAGCAGTGAAGCAGTACATGTGTATTTGAAGTGAAATCACGGGTTTCAGAGGCTTTAAAAGCACCATGTTCATGCCACTTCTGATTCCCCAGGCCTCTCTCTTGGATTCACAGTTGCATCGCCCAGGCTGCCTTGTTCCTGGCTTAGCCCCCTAAAGTTGGTGAAGGCCCCTACTACTCAAGTGACATTAAGGAGACATTCATTCCTTCATGTTCCCAGATCTGACTTTATGCCTCAAATCATCCTGCTTACCTTACAGCAGTTGATGGCATCATTTTGAGGAGAACCTGGTAGGAAAGAAAGAAGAGTATCCTCATATCCTTTTTAAAACAAGTGTACAGGCCGGGCACAGTAGCTCACACTTGTAATCCAAGCACTTTGGGAGGCTGAGGTGAGTGGATTACTTGAAGCCAGGAGTTTGGGACCGGACTGGCCACATGGTGAAACCCTATCTCTACTAAAAGTACAAAAATTAGCCTGGCTTGGAGGTGCATGCCTGTAGTCCGAGCTACTTAGGAGGGTGAGGTGGGAGAATCACTTGAGCCCGTGAGGCAGAGGCTGCAGTGAGCTGAGATCACACCACTGCACTACAGCCTGGGTGACAGACTCTGTCTCAAAAAAATAAAATAAGTGTATAGCAAAACCTGTTTGATCATGCCACCTTCGAATATAAATTTTTATTCTCTGTAATATTTTGGCCACATTTCAAACACGATATAGCCCTCTCTGGCCTCGTACTGTTCTTTGAAACACCTCTTGCAGTCCTTCATGAGCCTTTTGAATTCTAGTGCTGCTTTCTTGTCACACAGCTTTCGTGGCACCCCTGGGGACAGAGGCATTTCATCTCACGAGTACCCCCAAGGTGGTAAATTGCAGCTTCTTAGACTGCCCTGCCAGACTGGCATCTCGCCCTAGTCCTCAAGGCCACTGTCCTGCTGGTGCTCAGGGTACGGTGGGAGCTTCTGGAAGAAGATGATGTTGAAGCTGAGTACTCAAAGCCAAGTGGGAGTTATGTAAAGGAGGTGGTGATGGGTCATGGTTTGTGATGAGCTGCAAGTTCTGTAGTTGGGTGTGGGTGGGATTTGAGTAAGGGCTAGAACGTGAGGAGCTCACCAGAGATTCCATCAGAGATTGCAAACCGGAGGCTGACAGGAGCCAGCCCACGGAGCAGGCTGTTAGACTCACAAGAGAAAATGACCAAATGTTGTGTTTTAGGAAAAATCACTCTGGTTGCAACTCGGGTTGTAGAGTAGAAAAATGGCTTATGGCACTAAATTAAGGCAACCTTTCCCTCTGGGGATGGGGTAGGGGTGGTCACCTTAGCATAGAGGTTGATGGCTGAAAGCGTGGACTCTGGTCCGCAATGTATAACTGAATAGGTGGTGACTTACAGCAATGGTTATACTCTGTCTCTCATTTTCCTGCAATATAAAATGCAGACAATTAGCACACCTCTCCGGACTGGAGTAAGGATTAAATGAGGTCATATTAGCAAAGCATTTAGAGTATTGCCTGCTATATAAGGTTCATTAAATGATGGAATGGGTGGCCAGGCATGGTGGCTCATACCTGTAATCTCGGCACTTTTGGAGACTTGGGCAGGAGGACTGCTTGAGCCCAGGAGTTCACTAGCCTGGCAACATAGCAAAACCTCATCTCTATGAAAAATACAAAAATCAGCTGGAAGTGGTGGTGCCTGCCTGGCATCCCAGCTGCTCGAGAGGCTGATGCCAGAGGATCGCTTGAGCCTGGAAGGTTGAGGCTTCACTAAGTGGTGATTGTGCCAGTGCAGTCCAGCCTGGGTGGCGGAGCAAGACCCTCCCTCAAAAAATAAGTCAATGATGGGAAGGTTTTTCTGGACCTATAACCGGATGTGTTTCTCTGACCTTAGGGTCTCTCACACTTTTAATGGCTGAGCTACTCTTAAGCGCATAGCAGAGCCACACTGTGGTGGTATTTACCCGAATAGTCCCTCACTTTACATCCCCCTAGCATAGAAGGACACTGAAGATTTTAAAATCTCATGATCAGCTTGGTTTTATCTAGTTCAGGGCATTAAAAACCAACAACAAACCATGGCGTGGAAACGTTAAGCAAAAGGGACAGCCAGCAAGTGGCCCCACACCTGTCCTGCGTCCTTAATGTGGTTCTGCCTCCACTCGGCTGATTGGTGTGGAAGATGGGATTCGAATCCATGTCTTCTCATCTGTAATCATTGTTCTTTCCACGTGCCTATGAGTTAGTGCTCTTACTGTTTATACCTCTGTTTTATGACGCTTTTCATTGTTCACGTGTGTTTCTTACGGCCTGAATGGGACTGAGTGTTTTTCAGAGCAGGATTTACCTCCTGCCTAGCATCCTCATTTTCACCCTCACTTCCCTTCGAATCCTCACAGAATAGCTTGAATGATCTTTTAAAAACGTAAACTGATTTTGTCATTCTCATTGCAGTTAATGGTTTTTTTTCATTACTCTTAAGCTAAAGCCAGGATCCTTCACGTGTCCTGTAAAAAATGAGAGATCTAGCTGCTGCCTCTCTCTCCACCCTCCCCTTGCTCCTCACTCTCTCATCCAGCCACACAGCTGGTTTAGTCTGTGCTCGGGCATCAGGCACCGTTCTACTGCAGGGGCCTTGCACCTGCTGTTGCTACTGCTTGACATTCTCTCCCCTCCCCTCCTGGTCTCATGAACTCCCGTGCATCCCTCAGCCTAGTCCTCATGTCTCAGGAAGCCTTCTCCAATGTGTCCTGTCCCCCTGTAGACTGGCCTTGTGGTACTAAGAATTTCTTTTTGTCCTCTCTATGATCAGACTTGTGATTTTTTTTTTCGAGATGGAATGTTTATATGTGTGATTATTTGATCAGTGTGTTAGTATGTTCTCTCGCTTCTATAAAGAAATACCTGAAACTGGGTAATTGATGAAGAAGAGGTTTAATTGGCTCACTGGTCCACAGGCTATCTGGGAAGCACAGCAGGGGAGGCCTTAGGGAAACGTTCAGTCATGGTGGAAGGGGAAGGGGAAACAGGCACTTCTTACAAGGAAGAGAGCAAAGGGGGAGGCTACACAGTTTTTAACAACCAGATCTCATGAGAACTCACTCACTGTCATAAGAACAGCAAGGGGAAATTCACTCCCATCATGTAGTCCGCTCCTCCTCCAACATTGGGGATCACAATTTGACCTGAGATTTGCTGGGGGACATAAATCCAAACCATATCGATGCGTGTCTGTCTTCCCCCACTGCACTATTAAGATCAGGCCATGTGTGTTATCTCCTTTAGCCAGTCTTTATCTCTGCTGCCTACTGTAGAGCCTGTTGCATAGAAAGTGCTCAAATCACCTATTGGTTGAATTAAAAATAGCTATTTTATTCTCAGCACCAAGCACAGAATTGAATGGAAATCATGATTTAAAGAGCACAGAGTAATGGCTTATGTCACCATACCTACTCAGTGTCTTCCAGCATTATTTTAAAAATTTTACTTAATGATTTCACCTTCAATATTTATTGCTGTGGGGTAGATAAGCCTACTAGTCAGAGGTAGATGTTATATGCATACCTTACCTCTTTGTCCATCCATTTCTGAAAACAGAGATCCCAAATACTTATTTTTCTTAGTGTTTTATATCCTACCCCTCTAGTTACATTTTTTCAAATGCAATGTTTCATTTTTCCCAGCTTTATTGAGGTATGATTGACAGAAATCATGTATTTAAGGTGTGCATGGTTTGATATATGTGTACATTATGAATTGACCACCACAATCAAGTTAATACATCCATTCCCTTACATAGTTACCAGTTTTTATGTGTTTGTGGTGAGGACACTTAAAATCTACTCTCTTAGGTAATGTCAAGTACACAGTACAGTGTTACTAACTGTGTCACCATGCTGTACATTAGATCCCCAGAACTTACTCATTTTATAACTGAAGCTTTGTACCCTTTGACCATTATCTCCCCATTTTCCTCAACCCCAGCCGCTGGCAACCACCATTCTACTCTCTGCTTCTACAGTTTGACTCTTTTTTAGATTCCACATGTAAGTGAGATCAAGTGGTATTTGTCTTTCTGTGTCTGGCCTATTTCATTTAATGCCCTCCAGGCTCATTCAGGTTGCTGCAAATGGCAGAATTTCCTTCTTTTTATGGCTGAATAATATCTTACTGTATTTTCTTTACCATTCATTTGATGCTAAGGTGGTTTCAGTGTCTTGGCTGTTGTGAATGATGCTGCAATGAACATGCAAGTATAAAGACTGATTTCATTTCCTTTTGTTACATAACCAGCAGTAAAACTGCTTCATATGATGGTTCTATTTTTAATGTTTTGAAGAACCTCCATACTGTTTTCTGTAATGGCTGTGCTAATTTACATTCCCGCCAACAGTGTCAAAGGTTCCTTTTTCTCCACGTCCTCACTAACACTTGTCTCCTTTTTTAAATAATAGCGATCCTAGCAGGTATGAGGTGCTATCTCGTTGTGGTTTTGATTTGCATTTTTCTGATGATTGATTTTTAGCACTCTTTCATATCCCTGTTAGCCACTTGCACGTCCTAATTTGAGAAATGTCTATTCAGATCCTTTGTCCATTTTTTAATAAAAATTAAGAAAACATAAACAAGTTTAATACATTGTGGTAGAAATTAACCAAAATAAAGCGTTAAAAAAAATGAAAGCATCCTTAATGAGCTATGGGACAACCTCTAGGGACTGCTACATGTGTAATTAGATTCTTCCAAGGAGAAAAGAGAGAAGGATACCAAAAAAAATTTTTAAGAAATAATGGGTAAAATTTTTCTAAATTAAATGAAATAACTATATGTCCACAGATCTAGAAAGACAAACTCCAAGCACATAAAACATGAAGAAAATGACACTAAGTCACATCGTGTTCAAATTGCTCAAAGCCAGGATAAATGAAACTTTATTTTCTTATATAGTCTTTCTGTCGCCTCAGGCTGGAACGCAGTGGCAGGATCTTGGCCTCTTGCAACCTCCTCCTCCCAGATTCCAGGAATTATCCCACCTCAGCCTTCTGAGTAGCTGGGATTACAGGCTTGAGCCACTGTGCCCAGCTGTTTTCTTGTACAATCTTTAGGCCTTTTCTTTTTTCTTGCTTACCTAGAACCCTCCAATACAGTGTTGAATAGAAATAGAGCATACATTTTTGCACTTTGCCCAGTGTTACGGGAAAGCATTCAGTATTTCATCATGAAATACGGTATGAACTATAGGTTTTCCTTAGATGCCTCTTACCTGGTTGGGGAAGGTCCTTAATTTCAGTTCACTGAGTTGTATGAAAGGTATAGATGTTGAGCATCTTTTCACCAACCTGCTGGCCATTTATTTTACGTCATCTTTGAAGAAATGTCTCTTCAAGCCCTTTGCCCATTTTTTAATCGGCTTGCTCGTTTTGTTTTGTTTGCAATGGAATTATAGGAGTTTCTTGTATGTGTTGAAAATTAGCCCCTTATCACACACATGCTTCGCGAATGTTTTCTCTCATGCCATAGGCTACCTACCTCTTGCTTTTATGGATTACTTCCTTGGCTGTGCAGAAGCATTTTAGTTTAATGTAGTCCCACTTGTTTGTTTTTGCTTTGTTGCCTGTGCTTTGGGTATCCTGTCTAAATAATCATTGCCAAGACCAATATCAAGGAGTTTTTTTCCCCCCCATATTTTTTTCTAGGAGTTTTATGACTTCAGGTCTTACATCTAAGTCTTTAGGCCATTTTGAGTTAGTTTCTGTATGTGATGTAAGAAGAGGGCCCAATTTCATTCTTTTGCATGTGGATATTCTCTTTTCCTAATACCAGTTACTGAAGAGACTCTTCTTTCCCTAGTGTGTATTCTTGGTACCCTTGTCAAAGATTAGTTGAAAACATATGGGTTTATTTCTGAGCTCTCTATCAGCTATATCATAATTGAGCTCCTTTTCTCTATGATCTAATGCATGTGTAATTCAAACATGGGTTCAGAATTACTCATCTCGAAGTAGTCTAGAAATCCACCAGCAGCCACCAAACCCAAGGTAGATGAGGGAATATGGGCTGCATGTAACTGTAATGCAGGAAGAGGAAACGAAAGAGACACACAGTGACATCAGTTGGAGAACTGAGAGGGGGGGAGATGTAAAAAGGAAATTTGAATTGGCTGCATCTTGTGAGGCCTGGACTAGACTAGGTGT
Source organism: Cheracebus regulus (assembly GCA_963574635.1). Taxonomy (NCBI): domain Eukaryota; kingdom Metazoa; phylum Chordata; class Mammalia; order Primates; family Pitheciidae; genus Cheracebus; species Cheracebus regulus. Next base: position 54,852 of record CAUYQU010071534.1, on the reverse strand, counting down.
CTAGGGTGAAAACATGTTCTAAAACTTCAGGATGTAGACCAAGAAAGGTGGGACAATTATCCCAGCATTTAAGGGCTCTAAAGGGGATAAATGGATCTTATTTCTTGTGGGAAAATCTGAGAAAAGGGCCTTTTTCCAAGGCCCCAGGACAGACCTACTCTGGGGTTGAAATAGAAGGGAGGTGCCAGGTACAGTGGTGCAGGCCTGTAATCCAAGCACTTTGGGAGGCCAATGCTGGCCGATCACTTGAGGCCAGGAGTTTGAGACCAGCCTGGCCCACGTGGTGAAAACCCCATCTCTCCTAAAAATACAAAAGAAATTAGCTGGGTGTGGTGGCATGTGCCTGTAATCCCAGCTACTCCAGAAGCTGAGGCATGAGAATCACTTGAACTCCGGGGCCGAGATTGCACCACTGCACTCCAGCCTGGGTGACAGAGAAAGATTCTGTCTCCAAAAAAAAAAATGGCCAGAGGTAAGGAGTTAGATGTTCAAGCTGGACTCCTACAGACTTGTCTGTTTATAGGAGAATTTTATGCAAACACCTACACCTCAAATTAGAGTAGCTCTCACTCTCCAATTAGTAACTTAATATGTGATCATTGCGGCTCCCTTGCTAGGTGGGGAGGCAGGGACCACTTCATTCTTCAGGCGCTGGTAACGCTCACCTGGGGACTCTTTCCCTGAGCATTTCTTTTGCTATGTTTTGACTGCATTGTTTGCAGGCTACAGACAGACAACGAAGTGGATGGTCTGGCACAGTCTGTATGACCCTGGGGCAAAGGCCACAGCTGTTCTCACTCCTCCCTGTCCCCTCTCCTGCAGGAATCCGAGGGTGTTTCCTGCCACTATTGGTCGCTGTTTGACGGGCACGCGGGGTCCGGGGCCGCGGTGGTGGCATCGCGCCTGCTGCAGCACCACATAACGGAGCAGCTGCAGGACATCGTGGACATCCTGAAGAACTCTGCAGTCTTGCCCCCCACCTGCCTGGGGGAGGAGCCCGAGAACACGCCCGCCAACAGCCGGACTCTGACCCGGGCAGCCTCCCTGCGTGGAGGGGTGGGGGCCCCGGGCTCCCCCAGCACGCCCCCCACGCGCTTCTTTACAGAGAAGAAGATTCCCCATGAGTGCCTGGTCATCGGGGCTCTTGAAAGTGCATTCAAGGAAATGGTAGGTATCCCTGGGAGTCCAGGGCAGGAGGGCCAGGCGGGCACCTGCGCCAGGTCTGTCCATCCTTGCTGGAGGGCTCCCCGAGAGCGCACGGTTTTGGCTCCACCCTGACAGTCCCCTGTGATAATGGGGCTTCCATTCCCAGTAGAAGTTGGTGGCAGACAGAGTTCCTGGCATCAAGTGCTGGCAAAAATGTAAAAGAAGCCTGGGCTTGGTGGCTCTTGCTTGTAATCCCAACACTTTGGGAGGTCAGGAGTTCAAGACCAGCCTGGCCAACATGGTGAAACCCTGCCTGGTGAAACCCTGTCTCTGCAAAAATACAAAGCACTTCGGGAGGCCACGGTGGGAGGTCAGAAGTTCAAGACCAGCCTGGCCAACATGGTAAAATCCCGTCTCTACAAAAATACAAAAATTAGCTGGAGATGATGGCAGGTGCCTGTAATCCCAGTTACTCGGGAGGCTGAGGCAAGAGAATCACTTGAACCCAGGAGGCAGAGGTTGTGGTGAGCCAAGATCACTGCCACTGCACTCCAGCCTGGGTGACAGAGCGAGACTCCGTCAGATAGATAGATAGAGAGAGAGAGAGAGAGAGAGATGAAAGAGGGAGACAGTGCTTGAGGTCACAGGCTTATTAAATACAGGCTTTATCACTTATATTTCCTATACTAGTATTGATGCCAGCTGGTACAATTGCACTACACTGAGATGTGAACCTGATCACCGTATGTTTTACAGATGTGTATAGAGTCCAGTGTTTGGGGGAAACAAGGTTTAGGAAAGTGCTCAAAAGTCCCCTTCCTATACAGGTCTGATGTAAGAATGGCTGTTTGACCACAACTGGGGATGTGATTCATACTGCAGAGGAAGTGCTGGAGGAGAACAGAGCCAGGGGCCAATATCCAAGAAGTCTTAGTCTTCCACAGGCATGTGGATTTGTCTGTACATTTCAGTCTAAATGGATCTGGTCAGGAGTTCATCATCCTTCCCTGATGACCTTACTCCTGAGCATGTCCTTGGGAGAGTGCCACAGCTCTTGCTGTCCCTTGCTGCCCCTCTGCCTGGCAGGAGTGCACAGAGAAGCCTCCTCTGCTTTGTTTGATGCCAGCCCTTTCCCTCTCTGAGCTTCGTTTATCCTGAGCCAATTATTTTGGTTTTAAAGACTTTCTTTCTTGCTCAGCAGCCTGCATTCAGATAAAGAACAAGACATGTTTAAGGATATTTATAAGGGCTTCAGTGAGGCAAGTAGGCAGTCATGGCCTTAAAACCTGGAGATTACAAAGTAATGAGAAGCTGTTAAATGAAGCCAAAGCAACTAGAAGCATCTCGCCAGAACTGAGTAGGCACACGGTGCCTGTTCCAGGACCTCACGACGTCAGGTTGTGTGCTAAGAAGGAAAGTAAATAATGACAATACATGTCATCATCTGATGCGTTTGTAAGGCAAAAATAGTTCATCTATTCGCCCCTCAAATTGCATCCTCTTTCTGTTTAAACCTATCCCTTCTTTGGGCTCAACTTTTTCTCTCCTTGTTACAGAGATAGCATTTACCCTTTGACTATCAAGTGGTTTAAAACGCACCTTTCTGGGCATGGTGGTGGTGCATGCCTGTAGTTTCAGCTACCCAGAGGCTCAGGCTGGAGGATTGTTTGAGCCCAGGAGTTCTGAGCTGTCATGTGGGTTCAGTGTCAATGCAGTGACCTCCTTGGAGCAGAACCTCCAGGATGCCTCAGGGGGAGTGAACCAGCCCAGGTCAGACACACAGCGGGTTAGAGCTCCGGTGCTTTTTGTGTGCCAGTGAATGACTGCTGTATTCCAGCTTGTGCAACGTAGCAAAACCTCATCTCTTAAAAAATAAAATTAAGATTAAAAATGTAAAAATAAAATGCACCTCTGTCTCAAGACTGATAGGCCGCAACCTGCAATCCCAATAAAAAATGCCAGGAGGCTGGAAAAGATTAGGAAAGAAGGAATTACAGTAGGAAAATTGACTCCTACTCAGTTGTGGTGTAAAATCTCTTTCTGCCTCTCATAGAAGCTCTGATATCAATAGATGTTTCTAGACACTGATACTCAGAATGCTAAGTGTTGAATTTATTTATTTTTTTATTATTTAGGCAAAAATTTGACAATGGGCTCTCCTGGAAATGGGAGAGAAAGTCAGTTTGCATGACAGAAGTGAAAAAGAAAGGAAACGTTGGGATTTGTGTTTCCTTTGGTCGTGCCTGGTGCCACAGGACGTCTTTTACTTGGAGCTGCTGCATTCTTAGTTTTGTCCACTAGAGGCCGACGTCCTGTTGACTCAGGGCTCCACAGGGGTCTCAGGCTCTTCCTGAGGCTCATTAATGGCTCAGCGTTGCTCTTAACAACCGTACTGGCAAAGAGAGGTTCATTCAGAAAAATACTTAACTAAAGAGCTTCATTCTTAAAATAGTTCAACTTCTAATGAATCAATTCATTACCTCAAATTTTTCTTGGAAACTTAGTTTCCTGCAATAACAAAAACAAAAGTTGTTTGCATCATTTTCATGTATAATTCAATCAGTATTTGTTGAGAACCAACTAGATGCCAGGCCTGACTGGGGAAAGAGCATTGAGCCAATTAGGCAAAGATGGGAGTTAAACAAGTAAAATATAAATGGGAGGAGCCTTGAGAGGGGAAATGCAGGGGGATGCAGGAGTCTGGAAAAGAGACGAAGGGAAAGGTTCTCTGGGGAGGTGATCCTGGGGTGTGGGGGCGCAGGAGTAGAGCAGATACGAGCTGGGCAGGGTTGGGAGAATGCTCTGGGCTCAGGAAACCTGTGAAACAAACCGAGTCTGAGAAAAAAACCCAGGTGGGCCAAAGGCAGCAAGCTAACGTTGCCGTGGTGGGAAGCTAAACGTTAAATACATCAATCCCGGATGAATGGAGGGCCACCCCTCCGGAGGCCCAAGTGTGCCGTGTCATGGACTTTTCGCTTTAAGCCACGTCTCTTCTCTATATGTTTGTCTCAGATTTATGCCCACGCCCCTGCGTCCTCTTCACGCTTTTTACCCCAGGATTGTCTGTCTAGATCCCCAGCCTCCCTACAGCCTACCGGGGCTTTGCACTGTAGAAGGAAAATTAAAACTGGGACCCCAATCCACTATGGAAATTGAAAATTACTAGGGGAAAAAATTAAACTGAAAGCTGAGTCATGCAAGAAACTGCCTTTCCTTTCGTTCCTAAGCAGATAGCTACAGATGAATGGTTGAATATCTCCACAGATAGCTCCTCTGGGTTCACCTTACCTTACGGAAAGTGCCGATTTGCTGATTTCCAGAGCCCCAGACTATCCCCTACCTGCTCCTTTTCTCTTAGAATATGTGGATGACCATATACCTTCCCTCTTTCCCCTCCAGCCCACTTTTCTCCTTTAAATACTGAAGCTCTCAAATTCATCTTTGGAGAAGGGGACAGACCACAGACTGTCTCTGTGATCCATTTTTTTTTTTTTTTAATTCCAGGCATGTCCTTACCCTGGGCAAAATAAACTGAATGGATTGAGATTGGTCTCAGATACTTTTTGGATCACAGCACCTTACTGGTTGGCCTTATTAAGTGAGAAGCTTACCCATTCTGTGGTCCTCATGGCACCTAGAAGGGTGGCCAAACCTTGTGCTTTGCTGGGGACTGAGCCAGTGGGTGCCTGCTGTCTCAGGGTAATTGTTAATACTCTCCCCTTTCACTCTCGAATGTGACCCTGTTCGGATGATAAGTCTTCTGTTTAATCACAGATGCTCTTGTTTTTTTCTTTGCTTCATCAGAGATTTCAGAAAAAGCTGCCCTCCAGTTTCATAGAAACAGTGCCTGTCTTAACCTTATTAAATTGCCTAAGGTGAGTTTCAGAATCCACAACAGAAATTATATCAGTTTCAAAATAATGGCTGGAAGGCCATTGCCAACTCCTTTTTCTTTCCTCCCCCTTTCAATATTAGGTTTTTGAGCGTCGTTGTCTCATCATGTAAACCTTTGGGTTTTTTAAATGCCCACAAGCCCCATGCTGTGCCAGGCAACCCAAGGACGGCTTGGAAAGCTATCTGCAGCAGGACACTTTGGATTTTCCAGATCATCATTCCTAAACTTTTTTTTCCCCCACAGTAGCCAGCCGCTGTCTAATTTTCCTGTTCCTAGACATTCTTTAGGTACTGCAGGTTTTGTGCCATTCTGATTTTCTATAACAGGAGATTCAGCGCTAAGTGAGGCTGTCATTGAGGCTCTCTTGGCTTCTCTTCCACTTTTAATCCCTAAAAGCAAAGCCTCCCAGGCCTCGCACCCAAGCCTCTAATTTGCCTCACTGATGCCATCTATGCAGCTGTCCCTCTGGAGATTCTGAGTGTCACTTACAATATCCTTAAAAGCAGAGCTTCTCTTTCACTGGGGGCCTTTGCTTTATTTATAGTAGTTCAACAATGTGGAATCAGAATTCTTTGGATTCTCTTTCTGTTTCTGTCTACCTGCCTGTCTGTCTCCATCTGTTTGTCTTTTCCCTCAATGAAATGCTGTGATACTATGATACTGTCTTCGACTCCATGTCCTGACATACAGCTCCTAAAACCCTTGAAATCTTCAAAGTGATAAGTATCTTTTTGTATCCTAATGAGATGTCTGGTGGCTGGCAGCCCCTGGCTAGCTTCAGGAAGGAGTCTGTTCATCAAAAAGACCAAGGCAGGATTAGAGGGCTGAGACTTTCAGCTGCACCCCCAACCTCATGGGAGGGGAGAAGGGCTGAAGGTTGAGTTGATCACCAACAGTTGATGATTTAATCACTTGTGCCTATGTAATGAGGCCTCTATAAAGGCCCAAGAGGATAGGGCTCAGAGAGCTTCTGGGTAGCTGAACATGTGGAGGTTCCTGGAGGGTCACATGCCAGGAGAGGGCATGGAAGCTCCATTTTCTTCCCCATACCTTGCCCTATGCAGCTTTTCATCTGTACCCTTTGTAATAACCTTTATAATGAACCAGCAAATGTAAGTAAATGTTTTCCTGGTTTCCGTGAACCACTCTGACAAATTAATCGAACTGTAGGAGAGGGGGGCTTGGGAACCCAGATTTATAGCTGGTTGGTCCAAAGCACAGGTAAAACGGCCTGAGGCCTGAGACTGACATCAGAAGTGGGGGGTCAGTTTTGGGGACTGAGCCCTCAACCTGTGGAATCTGATGGTATCTCCGCGTGCATAGCAGTGTGGAATTGAATTGGAGGACACCCAGCTGGGGTCTTCTGCAGAACTGATGGCTTGCTGGGTATATGGGGGAGAAACTCTCACACATTTGGTCACAGGGATCTTCTGTATCAGTGATTGTGTAGTGAGAACAGAGGAAAAACAATTTGTGTTTTTTCCACTAAGAACTGTTCTTCTCAGTCACTAGTATTTATTGAACTTACATCTTAAAATCAGTATTCTTTTAGACATCACTGAGGAAAGAAGTAAAAGATAAGATCTTAGGATCAGGCAGTTTGACTCGCGCCTGTAATCCCAGCACTTTGGGAGGCCCAGCCGGGCGGATCACTTGAGGCCAGGAGTTTGAGACCAGCCTCGCCAACATGGCGAAACCCCGTCTGTACTAAAATTACAGAAAATTTAGCCAGGTGTAGTGGTCCACGCCTGTAATCCCAGCTACTTGGGAGACTGAGGCACGAGAATCAATTGAACCCTGGAGTTAGAGGTTGCAGTGAGCCGAGATGACACCACTGCACTCTAGCCTGGGCGACAGAGAGAGATTCTGTCTCAAAAACAAAAGACCTTTTTATTGGGGGCATTTGTAGTCACACATTATATGAATATAGAAATATGCGATATCTTATTTATTTTGATATTCTAAATAACATTAAAGGAGGAAGTGAAATGTTGATACCTTTCCAAAAGAGAAGCTCTGTTAAAAAGGTTCAGAAACACCATGTCAGAATAAATAGTTCCTGTTTCTGGGGAAAAAGTAGGTACTAGTCACAAAATACAGACGAACAGAAGAAAAAAAAAATGCTTCCAGTGAGGGAAGTGGCAACAGTTTCATCAAATACTATAAGCTTCTTTCAGAGCAGCGCTTTTCATCTTTGGTCATCAGGTTGCCTGGCACAGTGTGGGGCTTGTGGTGAAGGTGACCTCTGACCACTGGTTTTTGATACTTACTGTGCACACTGTCGGAGGTGGGTGTGCCCCTACAAACCCTGATTGTATCTCAGATCTTCCTTCATAGTGTGAAGGCTATGTCAGAAATCCCTCCTGTGTCCACTCTGAAAAGTGAGCCATGGCTTCCTAAAGGACGAGAATTCAGGAATTTTCTGCCTGACTTCAATTCTGCTTCCCAGCAAGGCCTGGCCTAGCTCCATTTGTCACCTATGATGTTTATATTGTTGCTTAGCCCAAGACAATAGGTGTAAGTAAGACAAGTGTCTTCTAAGTCCTGATTTCAAACCTCTTCCCTACTTCCCCACCCTCCAAAAATGCCGTTGAATAATCAACATTTCAGACTCATGGAGGAAGTCGATTCCACTGCAGGGTTAAAGGAAGGCTTTGCCCTCCTAGGGATCAGAACCAAGTTAGCAGTGATTACCCTTTTAACCTGTTAACGACGGGATTTGAGTTCTGGACTGAGCCGGGAGGATCTCAGAGTTCTATTTCCTTTTAAGTGTAGATCTAGATTCCCCGCCACAGTCAGTTAGGAAGGGAGGAAACTGGCAATATTTTAACGTATGGAACAACCATACGTCTTTCTATCACAGTAAATTACTGGAAATACCAAACAGCTAGGCTTTGTCGGTAAAATCCAATATACATACATGGTGGCACTGTGACGAAAGGGGGCAAAGTTTATTTATAGCAAGATTATTATAATAAATAAATTAGTGTTTCCAAAATTGGCATAGTAATGGTAAATTGGGAACCCACCCACGTAGCTGTCTTTATTTAACTTAGTTAGCTTCTGTCTTTGTTTTCGTAACAAGAGTCCATCTAGGAAGGAATGAGCATGTGATTCCACTAACAGCCAGCAGGTGGCAATAGTAGGCAGTAGAGTGCTTGTTTTTTCTTCCCCATTGCCTGGCTGGCAGATGGCCTTGTTCTCAGAATAAACCGGGATCAGACTTGGATACTAAAACCATGCAGAATCTTATTGTGACTGACACTATTAGCAGTGTGCTCAGAGCCGTGTTTTAACTCAGCTAGGGGGAGCTGCCAGGTCCTATTGAAACTACCTAGCACTTGCTCCTTTCTGCTACCGGATATTGCTTTCCTTTTGCAACCTGAAACGGGTAGGAAACAAAGAATGACCTTGGAGTTGCAACATCTTCGAGACTTTCAAATCAAATGATTTCCATCCCGGACAATATTTTTCTCTCGCAATTCTTTCCTGCTGAATTAGTCTCATTGCACACACATCTCTGTTTGCTTTCCCTGTTCCCATTTCTCCTTGCAACATAGAGCAAAATAAAATCCCACATCTTAAAAACTGGATCTATTGTTTGATTTAAAGATTAGCATCGCTTAAATGTAGTATTCAAGCAGACACAGCAGAAGATAACTCAGTCCTGCTACCTAGAAAGTTGCCCTGGAAGGTCTTCAGGACTATTGATTAAGCAGATAAATCAATTATCTTGTTAATTGAATCTTAAGAGTCATGTAAATGATCCTTCAGACCTTACTTGAAAGATAGTATGTGCATGTGTTTTGCTAGTCAGTTATTCTAGACTTATGGCTCAGGGTTCATTGACAGCTAAAATGGGGAGGCATTCTAAATCAGCCCTTGCTTAGCACAAAGCGGTAAGCAGTTTTTCCCATGATTTTATTGATTATTGTAAAAATACCAAAAACTGGAGGTTTTACAAAAAGTAGTCCTATGTTTTTATTTATTATTTAGAATATTAAAAACTTAATCTAATCTGAAAGGCGAGGATTTGAAGAAAAAAGGTAGCTAATGCCATGGTAAATATATCTTTATTGACTTCATTTATCATGTTTGCTCTCATAGTAAAAGAACCACCCAGATGGTCCTTTAATGTTCCTTTCAGTACTAAGATTTTGTAAAACATCTTTTAAAGAGGAGTAGGTGGTGTATGTAGGAAAAAAATAAATGTGCTATTTTGGCTTCTAGGGAGGAGAGGGAGAGAAGCAATTATTTTTAGAATATGTTCTAGTTGCACGCGGTTTTAGAAGAAATAGAAGAGTGTGTTTTAACGACATTGAATCCTTCAGGGGGTCGAAGTCTATAGACACATATCTTTCAAATCCTTGCCACCATGGTCCCAGAGAGGACACTTGGGAGAAGGTGTGTGTGTGCACATGTGCATGTATGCACTTATGTTTCCACACAAATGTGGGGGAGGGAACTGGCAAACGAGTGCACATGTTAGCAAAGTTTCTTGGATTAAAAAGTAGTTAAGTTCACTCTTTATGAGAAAGTGCTGCCAAATTTAGCATTCCTTATTCGGAGGAGCTACAGAGGGAATGTAGCTGAACATAGAAAAAGGTGAATGAAATAATGAGATCAATTAGGAAAAAAATTGAGCCTCACTATTAATATAATAGCCAGGAGCTAAATGGGTAAGCTAACTGGAATGTTTCCCCCAAAGTTAAAGCAGAAAAGTTTTAGTGCTGAGCTCTTCACCTTAATTTTTTTCTAAAGATTACATAATTTTCTAAGCAGAATGTCTATGATAGAAACCATGATTAAAAATGTACCTACCTGTGATGTAGCCCAAACGTGCTTTCCTGTGTCCCAGAGGAATCTGTTGCCATGGATGGCTCTGTTACATGGACTTTGTGCACCATAACGTTTCTACCTCTTGGATCGCACAGTGATTTCATCAAGTCTATCAAACAAACATCATCCACATTCTAATCTATATACAGCATATAAGCAGTAGGTGTTCAAATGATTTTTTTTTTTTTTGATACGGAGTCTTGCTCTGTTGCCCAGGCTAGAGTGCAGTGGTGTGGCATGATCTCGGCTCACTGCAACCTCCGCCTCCCAGGTTCCAGCAATTCTCCTGTCTTAGCCTCCCGAGTAGCTGGAACTATAGGTGCACACCACCATACCTCGCCAATCATTTTTGTATTTTTAGTAGAGATAGGGTTTCACCATGTTGGTCAGGCTGTTCTCAAAATCCTGACCTCAGGTGATACACCCACCTCAGCCTCCCAGAGTGCTGGAATTACAAGGGTGGACCACCACACCCGGCATGTTCAAATAATTTTTAATAAATATCGTCTTTCAGCCTTTCAGGCATCCAAGCAAATGTTGATTCTGATGGTGAAAAAATAGTCTCCGTAGCTGAGCAGTTCCTTCTGATGTATTGGATGCAGGCTCTATTTATCAATTTATATATTAGTAAAATATGTATCATAGTATCAACTTTATATGAGTTCTTTAAATGCAAAAAAAGTTAGCAATTCCATCCACAAACTCCTTTGTTGGTAGGGTTTTGGGTTCTGTTTCTACGGATTTTCTTGGAGGTTAAACACATCTTGATGTCTTCTTTCTCCTCTCTTGTACTTCCTTGAGAGAATTCTTCCCACCTGACACCCATGCCCCTCCTTCTCTTCATCCTTCAGCGTCTACTGTTCTTGTGTAGGTTCTGATAACCATTCTTGTCGATTGAGCATTTTACTTGAAGCATGAGTTCCTGCTTAATAATTATCTCCGTGAGCACTGGCATTGTAAGCTTTTCATTTGTGAATTGTGGAATCCATTTCTCATATTAAGGCAGAGGTAAGGGGATAGGGAGATAAAAAAATTTTAAATTTATTTCTTCACTTGTCCATTGAACAGACATCTATTAAACTACCCTTTGCCTGGCCTAACCCAGGAGTTGAGGGTCTAAGGTGAGCAAGAAAGGCCACCGCTCTCAATGCTGGAGCTTCGGGGCTGTGGGAAGGGTCTAGCTATCCTGCTCAGCCCCTCACACATGCCAGCTAATTTAGCCTCATGACAATCCATTAAGAAAGCTGATTTATACACAGTTGAAGTAAACGTTAAAAATCCCATATATTCCTTTGAAGGTTGCCCCATGCCCGATGCTTCTGCAACTTTTGCTGCTACTGTTCACCCCCATATTGAAGTGTTTCTTCACTTGTTTATAAACTAATGCATCCCCCAACACACTTTCCTACCCCTGCCCCCAACTCTTACCCAGTTCACTCCCAGTGTGTTGGTCTCTCCCAAGTCCTGGTTTTGTGTTCTTTCTCTATTTACAGATTTGTGTTGTTGTTTTGTTTTTGTTTTTGAGACAGGGTCTTGTTCTGTCACCCCGGCTAAAGTGCAGTGACATGATCATGGCTCACTGCAGCCTTGAACTCCTGGGCTCAAGAGAGCCTCTATCCTCAGTCTCCCAAGTAGCTAAGACTATAGGCATGCACCACCATACCCAGCTAATTATTTTTTGTAGAGATGGGGATATCACTATGTTGCCCAGGCCAGTCTTGAACTCCTGGCCTCAAGAGTCCTCCTGTGTTGGCCTCCCAAAATATTGGAATTACAGGTGTTAGCCACCATGCCTGGCTTCCACATACTCTTTAACCAGTATGATATCCCTAAGCTCAAGCTCTTCTGTTTCCAGTTCCCCGTTGGTTATTTATCCTCTTCATGTTACCTTCCCTGGCCCCTAGAGCAAAGCAGTTGCTGGTAAGTGCTGGGTTCTTGACTTTTCCATGAGGAGGCTGGCTGAAGCAGCTAAGCTCTAACTCTGCGGGATTCTCAGGATTACAAAAGTGGCCTGACCCTAGATCTGCCAACAGCACCATCAGCGTCACCATTCCTTTCCCTTCCTGTAATTTTTAGCCAGCCCTCATTTTCCTTCCTCTGCACCAAAAGCGGTAGACGACTACTGGAAGGTTTGGCATTATTTTAGCTGGCCATTCAGTGTATCTTACTAACTCATATTTTTCTGAGGTAACAGAACCTTTGCTTCTGTCACTAACACAGAATTTCACAGGTATGCCTTGATGATGCAAGTGCTGGTCTATTTTTAATTTTAATTTCTTGGGGAGGCTTCATCAGGTGAAAGGTAATAACAAAAGCTTTGGAAGAGAACCAGGTTGGAATCCAAACTCTAGCCAGGTAAATATGGGCAGGCTACCCCACTTCTCTGCAACTAAACAATGAGGTTCATAGTGATGGTTGTGAGGACGAAATGAGAGTCTGGGTATCAAGTCCTCAGCATGCTGTCTGATGTAGAGAAAGTTCTTGATGAATGTTGGTAATTATTATGAACGTGTTACTATTGTAAATTGGTGGCTGTGGGAAGAGGAAAAGTCAGGTCAGAGTACAGAGGCATCTATCTTTGCTCTCTGACTCCTGCCTGGGTTGAATAGAAGACATCTTTCTACAATTTGTCTGTAAAAGAGACTGTTTATTCAAGACTTTGGAGTTTAAAACATTGATCAAGTCCGGACTGGGCGTGGTGGCCCAGTGCTTTGGGAAACTGAGACAGGATCGTTTGAAGCCAAGAGTTTGAGACCAGCCAACATAGTGAGACCCTGTCCCCACAAAAAAATAGGAAAGTTAGCTGGGTGTGGTGGCTGCACACACCTGCAGTCCCAGCGACTCAGGAGGCTAAGGCAGGAGGCTTGAGCCCAGGAGGTCAAAGCTGCAGTGAGCTATGATCACACCACTGCACTCCAGCCTGAGTGACAGAGCAAACTTTCTCTCTAAAAAACAAGGCTGGGTGCATTGGTTTGTGCTTGTAATCCCAGCACTTTGGGAGGCTGAGGCAGGCAGATCGTTTGAACACAGGAGTTTGAGACCAGCCTGGACAATGTCACAAGACCCCATCTCTACAAAAAATATAAAAATTAGCTGGGCATGGTGGTACACACCTGTGGTCCCAGGTACTTGGAAGGCTGAGGTGGGAGGATTGCTTGAGCTGGGAAGCGGTGGTTGTAGTGAGCCGAGACTGGGCCACTGCACTCCAGCCTGGGTGACAAGAGCCAGACCCTGTCTTCAAAAAAGAAGCAAACAAAACAAAACATTGATCAGGTCCAAGTCCTTGGCATTCTCTGTCTCTCTAGTGTATGTTTCACGTGGCAGCTCATGTTATCCACAAAGACTAAATTTTCCATAAGCTGTGATATTTACTGAATACAACTTACATTTTATTTGCATTTTTTTTTTTTTTTTTTTTTTTTGGTGTAGACAGAGTCTCACTCTGTTGCCCAGGCTGGAGTGTAGTGATGTGATCACGGCTCACTGCAACCTCCACCTCTCGGATTCAGGTGATTCTCCTGCCTCAGCCTTCCAAGTAGCTGGGACTAAAGGCACATGCCACCACACCCAGCTAATTTTTTATTTTTAGTAGAGATGGGGTTTCACCATGTTGGCCAGGCTGGTCTCGAACTCCTGACCTCAGGTGATCCGCCCACCTCGGCCTCCCAAAGTGCTGGGATTACATGCATGAGCCACTGCACCTGGCCTTTTATTTGCATTTTTGTCTGATTGTTTCTGTTTACTGTCTATTGTTTCCTCTCTCTGGTTCACAGATGGTCTGATATGTGGCAGTTTTATGCCAGGGTCCTCTCCAAAATGCTCATTCGGTGTAGGAAAGCATGCACTGAAGACTTTTCTAGTCCTTTCTTGAAGCACATTCAGACTCTGCAGACTGTGTCAAGAGAGTGAAAGTGAGAAAGCCTTTGATACACGTCCCTGCACGATCCAACACTATCCTTGTTTTCTTCTCCAGGACCTACAGATAGAACGAGAGAGGAGTTCATATAATATATCTGGTGGCTGCACGGCCCTCATTGTGATTTGCCTTCTGGGGAAGCTGTATGTTGCAAATGCTGGGGATAGCAGGTAAGCAAATGAGCTGTCTGATTCTTGCCAATTTCTCATGCATTCTGATGATTTTTATTTTGTCTCAAAAAATTAAATGATTACAAATAATTAAAGACAGGCCTTCTACATCAGAATGAAAATGCATTTAAGAACAATCAGGTTGGTATTACAAGGGTAAAGGCAGTCTCTTATTTATGCATATAGCAGTTCATGTTCATGTCTGTGATAAATCTAAACCAGTAGTATTCAAACTTTTTTTTTTTTTTTTTTTTACTTCAGAACCTGTTTCTCACTGAAAACTTAGCAGGAACATAATAGGTGAGAGTGATGAGGAGGAGAGAAAGGGATTCGAGAGTGCCTTGGGTGTCTGGAAGGGTGCCCGGGAGGACTCCCTTGTCGACTCCACTTTTACTCAGTGGCTTCGCACTGTTCTCTCCCAGAAGCTTCTTTTGTTCTGCACATGCCCTTAGAAGCTGTGGTCGCGTCTTGTCCGGGTTCAGCTAAAGGAAATTTTGGTCAAGAGATCACTGTTAACTCTTCCTTTATCCAGCATTGCCAGGGTATAAGATATATTTGTGTTTTTATTTCATTGATTTTTTTTAAAAATTAGAGACAGGGTCTCGCTGTGCTGCCCAGGCTAGACCCAAATTCGTGGGCTCAGACAATCCTTCCACCTCAGAAGCCTGCGTAGCTGGGATTACAGGTTGCACCACCACACCTGGCAGTTGTGATTGTCTTTTAAATAACTGATGCACCTTCACTTTTGGTGTGGGGAATTTTTAAATTACAGACTTTACAAAAAATATTCTGTATCACACACTCTTCCATCCTTCATAACAAAATATGCAGGCCTCAGAGTAGGACCTTTTCCAAAGAACTGACTCTTTATTTTGAAAGTAGTAAAAATACAGGACTTATGGGCAATTTCCCCAGAAGGGCTGTGAGGACTCTCTCATTCCTCTGTCCCCTCCTCTCCCCTTCCTCTAGGTCCCATGGTTCTTGTGGGCTCTCCTGCTTGCTCTGCCCTTCGTGAGGTCTGATCCCGCCCCTTCCCTGTCCCCTTCCCTGTCTCCAGCTTAATTTGCTATTGTTGCTGCCTCTGCAGCCCAGAAGACCAGCTCTCTTGAGGCAATCAAGAAATTCACCTTAATTTTACTTCCATCTACAAAACAGGAGACTTAGGCTGAGGCAGCCTCCATTCCTTCTAGTAAAGCATCCTTCTCAGCCTTTCCCAGGGAAAATCCCAGAGAACAAGGAGCGAACTGACCCAGCCGTGGTTTTGGGGGCTTGAAGACTGGTGTTTGTTGAAGGTCTGTCGATTTCAAAAGTATGTATGTGGCGTTTGCTTGTAAAAGCCTGCCCAGTAAATGGAAGTATGTGTAAGATACGCTATGCTTACCCCATGGCTGCTGTTCCCCTGTGTCAGGTCAGGGTTCTGGCAGGAGACAGACTCCAACTCAGTTGGCTCAACTGTGAATGAAGGAGGTAGAGAGAACCAGCCAGGAGTGTTGAGGTCCCCAGGAAGGAGTTGACCATCCTGAGGAACCAGGGAAGGAAACGCTGTAGCAGAGCCAAGGAGAGTGGGAGCCACTGGGCAGGAGCTGTCAGAAGGAATGGGAGGAGAGATGCTGGCTTCTCTCTGCCCACCCTCCCTTCTCTTGCCTGACCTTCCCATCGGCTGACCCCAGCAGGAAGCCAGCTGACGAGTGGCCCAGGGAGGTTAGCCTGCCAGGACACAGACGCAAGCCAGGACAGTACCTCCAGGATGGGGACAGATGGAAAAGAGCCAGCTCATCTGCTGCTGCTCCTTTTCTCTCCTGCCTCAGGGTTTGAGCAGCTTCAAGACAGGAATCTGCAGTCTTCGGGGGCTTTAAAAACACACTGAGGGGCCAGACCCTAGCCTCTTGTTCAGTTCCTGATCTTGAGCTGGTTGGGAGACAGAGGAGCAGCAAAGGAGGCAATTCCTCTCTGTCTGCTCCGATTGAGTAAGACCAAGTGGATGATTCAGCTGTTGCACTCACGTTCACCTTTTGCCTTTATGTCTGGTTTCCTGTCCTTTAACATGAGTTTGCTTCCTGGCCCACTCAGGGACTGAGGAAGTGACTGAGTGCCTTGCTCCTGGCCACAGGCCCACCCCTACCTCAGGGAAGCACCTTTCACCACATGATCTGAGTCAGAAGTTAACTCATCTTCCCGGCTGGAATACCTTTATGTTTGACAATTCTTCAAGACCCAATTCTCCCCATTGCCTTTTTCTCATTTTAAAACATAGTTTCCTTCAAAGCATCAGGCTCCTTAACAGAGCCACCTACCTAGCGAAGGCTTCTAATCCTGCATCCCAGAAGCTCCAGTCCTCTGTCCAGGGACCTGCCAGTCCTAAGCATTCATCTTCTGAGCTCTTGCCTTTTGTCATACTTAGGTGCCAATTTCCAGACCAGGCTTCAATTTCATCTATAAAGGCAGTGGTATTGAAGTAGATAATCTCTAAAACTTATCCCATGGGGAGTGACACTTTTAGGAAGTAAAGTTGTGCTATAAAGGTTCATCTTTTGGCTATTTTATGATTCTTAGAATTAGTTTTGGAAATTTTAATATAACTGAAGTTCTTGTGTTTCTAAGTGTCCATAAAAGTATGATGTTTTACATGTGATATCCAATCATTTGAAAAGCAACACAGGTACTTTTATCCTTAATAAAGCTGTAAAACATTTAAAAAAATCAAAAATCTCTAAAACCTCATAAGCTTAATGATAAAACAATATCTCTAAAACCTAATAAGCTTAACAAAACCAGATATAAATTTGGGGTTTTGTAGTTGATTATTTGGGTTTGCTGTTCACATATTAGTCATACTTCAGGAAACCTGAGAACAGTGTGCGTTGGTATTTCAGTGAGCTATCCAAAGCATCGTTTATAGGACACTTACTACAGTGCTATTTGTAGCTCTTTCCCAAACAATAGATACTGATATCATCTTATAGGATCATTGTCTAGTTTCCCATACTAACGATACAGGTATTTGAGCTTATAAAAATACTCCGTTATTCCCATGAAACAACAGCTAAGTGAGCTTTGATCATATCTGTGGAAATGTGGCTCCATTGTCACTGATAGACGAGCAGTCAGGAATCCCAGGGCTCAGTTTAAAACAAATGCTTAGAGCTGCAGAAGGTTCTGGCAACAGATATTAGCTGTCATGTGCTTTCTTTACATCTCGACAGTTTCGAGAGTAAAAAATCTTTGTTAGATGTTCACTGCCCCCATCATTATTCACAGTCAGGAAAAGAGACTCCGCCCTGGTTTGATTTGGAAGCCGCTGATGGTCAGGAGCTAATTTCTAAGCCACGTAGCTGTGTATCGTCTGGTTCACCATCAAACATATGCACACTTAGGGATTGTATTCAGGAAAAGTTGCCTGCTGCTGTTTGTGGCTTTATGAGCTTTTGAGTCAATGACCATCCCGCAGAAAGAATGTAGGACCGTCCATGTAGGAGACTCCGAAGTGACACAGGTACCTGATCCATGTGCTCTGGTCCATGCCCTTCCACTCAGCTGAGCTAACCAGCCACAGAGGCACATGCAGTAACTGCTTGATGCATGCCAGTTGCTTTATTCTTCCCAGGCAGAGGCAGCCAACTCGACACCTAGGGGATCATAAGGGACCAGGAAGGAAGCAGATGGTGGGCAGATTTTCACTTCAAGTAAAAATGAACCGGTAGCATGCATGCAAAT
Organism: Cheracebus regulus; assembly: GCA_963574635.1. Taxonomy (NCBI): domain Eukaryota; kingdom Metazoa; phylum Chordata; class Mammalia; order Primates; family Pitheciidae; genus Cheracebus; species Cheracebus regulus. The sequence goes on along the minus strand of CAUYQU010071534.1, from coordinate 37,172 downwards.
GTCATGCAAAGCAATATGCAGACTATCACCCATTGTGTTTGAGTCATCAGCTCCTGAGGGCTCTGACTGATTCTTCTGCTTAGGAAGGTGCTTTGACTCCATTTTAGAGATAATTTCATTTCATCTCCAGAGAACTAAGGGCACTGAGGAAGCAAATCCATTATCACATATTTTAAACAACGTCTAAAGGTTTGGCAACTGAGACTGGGTGAAGTCATTCAGAGTTTTAAAAACCATTTAAGATTTATTAAATTCTTAATTCCACTCTTGCCAGACTTACAGTAACAGTGGCATTAAAACAGCTAATAAGTGCAGGGAACGTATTAACTACTGTAACAGGATCACATTTAATTCTCTCAATAATGGAGTGGGAAGTAGGCATTGTTAATACCAGTTAAACACAGTGTACCTATAAGTAAACTGAGGCACAGTGAGGGGAAGTGGTTTCCCCAGACTTCCACAGCTATGGAGGAGCAGGGCCACCACCCGCCCAAGACTGGGAGTTGAATTTATTCCAGTCTCTGCACCGTACCCTGGGATTTCCCATCCATGCTGAGACTCACAGAGGTTTTGCTTTTCTCATTTTAGCATCTCTAAATCAATAAGTTCTAATTAGCATTTTTCTTAGTGTTTTTATGTGAAGTAATGGCACACCTTATAATCAATGGCATCTGAGTTTTCACCTAAAATGGATTATGGAGTGAGTGGAAAGCTGCCTTAGAGGCTATTTTAAATGCACTGCAGTTGTCAGCAAGATAAGCTTTGGGTGGTCCAATTCACTCATTTATAATACAGAAAAAGATTTTTCTCAACATGAGAGCTGCCATCTCCTTCCAAGGGTCCCAAAGTTCTGAGACTATTTTAAATGTTATGTTTTTGGCTGTGTCCAGTGGCTCATGCCTGCAGTCCTAGCACTTTGAGAGGCCAAGGTAGGAGGATTACTTGAGCCTAGGAGCTGCAGATCAGCCTGGGCAACATGGCAAAACTCCACCTCTACAAATATATATGTATAAATTAGCTGGGTGTGGTGACTCACACCTGTAATCCCAGCTACTTGGGAGGCTGAGGCGGGCAGAACACCTGAGCCCAGGGATGTCAAGGCCACAGTGAGCCATGATCACACCACTGTACTCCAGCCTGGGTGACAGAGTGAGCCCCTGTCTCACAAAATGAAAATTAAGTGTTTTCATTTTGATCATAATCTATTGAAAAGAATGTAAGTATTTTCTGATTCTGTAGATGATTGCTGCCACAAAGTCAGACTTCCATTTTGTTGTGTTTATAACTTCTTTGGAAGCAAGTGTCTCACTGACTTTTTCAAAATGAGTCCACAGACTGCTGGGAATAGAGGGTCATCTTCTCAGGCTTGTGAGGCTTTCTAGGAAAGGGTTGGGAAAGTAAAATGTGTTCATTAATTTGCTCTGTAGGACAGGAGTGAATGCCATTCCATGAATTGTGCCTCAGTGAAGCCAGTGAAGTCCAGCCAGGATGATTTTCTTTCACTTATCTTTCATTCTTTTGTAGTTTTCCACAATTACCCCCTATTAGAGTTAAAGCTGTCTCTATTAGTTCAAACATGGGTTCCTTCGACAAGTCTGAATGTTCCTAAGGACAGGAGTTAGGTATTAAACAGGACTTAGGTATTAAACAGGACTTAACATTTCCAAATTCGAAATCAGTGACACAGCTGTGACATCTTATCTCCAGGTTTCTTCCCTTTGCTGGTGGTAAAGTAATGAAATATTATGGAACTGACTCCAAGCCAAGGGAATGCAAAGAACTGTTCATTTCTTTTTATGTTTATGGATTTCACCAATGGCCGGTACGGATCCTTTCTGAAGCTCCTTTTTGCTAATAAGTGGTTCCTCTATCCACACATGCCAGTGAGCTCTTACTCTGATACCAGTCTTCCTGTGAGTTCAGAAATATGTTTGATCTTCTGCCATTAACTATATTAAATACACCATTCCTCTCACTTTCTTTGACATGTATTTGAAAAATAACAGAGAAACACCAAAATCGGCCACTCTTCTCCACTGCGGAAGTTGAATTGCTGTTTCTCCCTTTTTTCTGCAGAGCCTCTTCCCCATCTTTTTAGTGTGCATTTCATGTAATCCCTTAGCTATACCCATAACCTGTAGAAGGGATTAGCAGAAAGAAAATAATGCTACCAAATGATCACAAATACAAGCAGAGACAGAAGCCAGGTGATGAAGCAAAGCAGTCTCTACTTTTCCTATCAAGCCACTTGCCGTCTACACAGAGGGCACCTGAGAGGCCCTTGTCTCTCTGAACTTCCTCTCTCGGGTGTTTCTGAAGCTCTTCCTGACACCTCTTGCTCTGAATTAGTGGTTCTCAATGTATCATCCCCAAACTGGCAGCAGCATCACCCGGGAACTTGTTAGGGGAGCCGATCACTGCTCACTGAAACTCAGCGGGTGGACCCAGCAGTCTGTGTTTAGCAAGTCCTGCAAGTGACTCCGATACATGCTCAAGTTTAAGACTCACTACTCGAAAGTCTATCCCTGGGCATCTGAGAGAGCCAGAAAAAGCCAGTCTGTCCTCAGGATTTAAACGTTTTAGCTGTTCCTGGCCTCAGGGGCAAAGCATCAGACTGTAGCCGCACTACGAGGCAGTCTCAGCAGTCCTGCTGCAGTCGGACACCACACCCAGGCCAAGCTCCTGGAACCCGCATTTCCCCTTCCACTCTGCAGCCTGCTACCTGCGGTGGGGCGGGGGTGGGGAGGGGGCCTGCCTACACCTGGGCTGGCTGGCTGCCGGTTCCTTTTTGCCAGCCTGACGTTCTAGAGCTTAGGCCCTGTTCCTCTGAAGAGTAGGAGTTGGGGTGAAAATTTCTAGCGTGATCCAGCTCCACATGTCAGCCTCCTCTTCCTGCTGCGTGGTTCTGAAGCATCCCACCCTCTACCGGCCCTCTACTCCCTTACCAGGAATGGGTCGGACATGCCCCTGTGCGGACTTTCCGTCTCTCACTGTTGGGCCGCTGGGAAAGTGTAGTTATTGTAGTTTCCCATTCCAACCAAGCTATGCCTTTAAACACGTCGCATTTCTCTTAGCCTGCTGAGAAGCTCAGCTGGGAAGTCTCATGAAGTTCGTAGAAATAGAATATTTGCACCTAGAAATGCAGGCATGAGATTATTGTGATCGAGATAGTCACCTTTTATATGCCTGGTTGCTAAGCTAGGGTAGAACAGTGATCAGCGTCAGGAGACAGCTTTCTAACGGAGAAGCCAAGGCCCTCGATAGACTTCCAGGCCTAATCATCTAATGTGCAGGTGATGTGAAACCAAGTAAGATGAACTGGCAAGATTCAAAAAGTCCTTTCGTGCCTGGGGAAGTAGGCAAATACCAGGTGAAGCTGAACCGCAGTAAAGGTAAAGTGTCCCACCTGTTGAAAAGAGAAAAACCAGCCAGAGAGGTACGGTGGCTCATGGCTGTCATCCCAGCACTTTAGGAGGCCAAGGCAGGAAGATCGCTTGAGCCCAGGACTTAAAGACCAACCTGGGCAACAAAGTGAGAAATTTTGTCTCTACAAAAAAATTATTTTTCAATTAGTTGGGCATGGTGGCACATGTCTGTGGTCCCAGCTACTCAGGAGGCTGAGGCAGAAGGATCACTTGAGCTTGGGAGGTTGGGCTGCAGTGTGCCATGATTGCACCAATGCACCCCAGCGTGGGTGACCGAGTGAGACACGGTCACCAGAAAAAAAAAAAAAGAAAGAAAACTAGCAGCATAGGGGAGACAACTTATCAAAGGCTCACATTTTTTAAAAAGTGTATTTAGACAGTAAATTTAATCTGGTCAGTAGTGTGATACAGACACCAGAACCTCATCTAATCATAGGCTGCTGTATTTGAGATATAAGGCAAATAATAGCTAACGCTTCTGACTGGCTGGCTTACTTTGTCCATAGTAAGTACTGTTACTAGTACCTAGGGCTTTACATGAATTTTACATGAATAACCTCATTAATCCTAACATCAACCCATTTGGGGAAGTACTATTATTAATGTTATTTTACCCATGAAGTCCCTCTCTAGGTGATTCAACATGTGTATAGATGATCAGGAACTTTCAAAGGAGAGACTGGAGTGGTAAAGAGATTTGGAATTGTGCTGGAAAAGATGAGGAAAACTCGAAAGAGCTAAAGTTTTTCAGCCACATGGAAAGATAACTTTTGCTGATGTAAAAGAGATCTTCAGGTTTTGGCAGATAATGGGTAGGGTGGTAAGGCTAGCTGTCCATGAGTCTGAGATAGACGTGACAGCCACAGGCAGGCAGGGTGGTGGTGAAGAGCAGGACGTCTGGACTCAGATGGCCTGAGCTGAATCCTGGCTCTGCCACCACTGTGTGTGGCCTTGGGCCAATCTCATGTTTTCTGTACTGAGTGTTGTCAACTGTAAATGGAGGTGATGATAGTACTCAGTCCTCAGGTGAGGATTAGAGGAGCAGATGCCTGGAAGGCCCTAACACAGAGCCAGGTGTGTGGTGCTTGTACAGTAAGGGTTAGCTGCTATTATTGTTGTCATATTGATCAGGAGAACTGTTTATAGATGCAACAAGCTACTGAAGAAAGTAGTGGGTTCTTCTTAATGAAAACAGTTGTGCATTCCACCTAGCAAGGATGTAGTTCTAGGTTTTTCAAGGTGCCAATGATATATTCTCTCTATCTTCTTTCTCTCTCTTTCTCCCCCCCCTCCCCCTCCCCTCCCCTCTCCTCTCCTCTTCGCTTCCTTTTGCTTTTCCCTTTCCTTTTCCCTTTCAAGATAGGGTCTTACTCTGTCACTCAGGCTGGAATGCAGTAGCATGATTATAGCTCACTGCAGCCTCAAACTCCTTGGCTTAAGCCATCCTCCCATATCAGCCTCCTGAGTAGCTAGGATTACAGGTATGTGCCACCATGCCAAGCTAATTTTTATTTTTTACAGAGATGGCATCTCACTCTACTGGATCTGGACTCAAGCGATCCTCTTGCCTTGCCTCCCAAAGGGCTAGGATTATAGGCATGAACCATCACACCCAGCAAAACATTATGTTTCTGTGACTTTGAGGATCTTAAAGAAATAACGTGACTATTTTCATTTTTTCCTTTCTTTTTAGAGTTTAATGGTTTTGCAGTTTGCATAATGAAGGGTACAAATGTCTCTTGCTGTGAGACAGTGCATCAGTTGGGCTAAATGTAGAAACCACAGATCCCGAAGTTCAGTGGCCTACAGAAGCAGTGCCTTTGTCCCTTGCAGGCACTGGACCTAGGCTGAAGAAGGCTCTGTCATTTTTAATTCAGTTTCCAAGGGCTCTTGAGGCATCTCCACCCAGTGAGACAGAAGGGGACAAGAGTGTGGAGAGGGTGTTAGGAGCGAGGCCTGGAAAAGGCACACATCACTTCTGGGTGCATTCCATTGTCTAGAACCCAGTTATGTGGCTTTACTGAGAAGCAAAAAGGCTGATGGGAAATGTAGTCTAAGTTGTGTACCTAGGCCCGAGGGAACTGATTTTGGTAGACGGTCAACAGTTTGGGCCACCAGTGGCATTGAAAAGGGAATTCATATTAGGTTCAATTAGTAATAGTGTCTTTATTCAATTTTTGATTTCTCTTTTGTTCTGATGAAGTTACAACTTGGATGTCACTATCATTTTTAAAGCCCAAAGACCAATTACCTCTTTTGTTACCTTAATTTTGTCACTTTAGTTTTAGGAGAGATGTAGGAAGTTCAGCTTTAGCTGTCAAAGATAGTGAAGAAAGAGCTGACTCGCTAAGATCCACTTTCATCTTGGAGAGGAACACATTTGAATAATGAAACAGCCCACAACTAAACAGCATACCAAATATTTGTCTTTGGAAAGTTCATCATAGAAAGCAAGGCTTATTTCATTGCTAAAGGAGAAAGATTACATTAACCAAGTAGGGTGTGACTATATGCAGGATGTTTTAACAACTTCCGTTCTTTTGCAGTTATTTTAAAATTATCATAGTTAGGTTGTAAAGATTTTTAAATGATATACCATTTCAGTTTAATAGTTTCGTCTCTTGCCTGCTCTCAAACTGCAGTTCTTCGGTATGTTTTTTGAGTTCATTTCTTCCCCTGGATGTCATCCTTAATATAAGATTTGAAATAACTATTATGAATAGATTACTTATATATACACCTCAATCCATCCTCCGTTTTTATGTGATAAGCTTTTACAGTTCATTGTGAATACATTATATAGTCAGAAGATAAGGTGTAAGCTGAGTAAAATGTTATGGTAGGAGCAGGATTCAGCAAATAATTATATGCCTTCTGTGAGCTGGGCATCTGCTTTGCACTGTGCTGGGGAAGCTACTGTGAAGTAGGCAGACAAGGTCTCTGTCCTCTTGCACTCGTAGTCAGCCCAGGTAGGCAGGTAGGCAGGCATCCATTTCCAAAGCAGTGTGACAGGTAGGGCAGGCATTTGAGGAGACACACGAAGCTCTGGGGTTTACTGAGTGGAGGCTGCCTTGGGTTAAAGGCACACATTTGTAATCGTGTTCTTTGGCCTCAGAAATGGCCATGCCATTACACTGCATCAGCAGGATTGCTTCACAGGTCAGAATCCATTGCAGCAGGGTTCTACAGGCTAAGCCCTTTGCTTTATTATTTCATGGTGTCATTGCAGTTGTGAATAGTGCTTGAGTGTTTGGCACTGGGCTTCATTTGGTGATACAAATGTTGGGTGGGATCATACTCGTTTTTGTGAAATAGAATCCTCATTGAGCCACCACCACCAGACAGTGCTTTACGGAGGTCTTGTTTCGGGATGGGATGTTGATATCCACTAAGCAGTCCTTACTGGTGTGTGGTGTACAGTTATCAAATGATTTGTTTGCTCCAAGGAGTTAACCGAACAACATGGGCATTTCATTTTCAACTCTAGCCTCTCTTGTTTAAGCAAGGTAATAAACTCTCCAGGCCCAAATATGGTTTAGCTGTTAGTACAAGAAGGGTGGGAAAAACGTGTCAGCCCTTGGAAGTGAGCCAGGGTTGTGGGAGGTAGAGTGGTGAAATGGGATGACCCCAGGTGCTAGGGTCTGGGGAAGCTGGCCCTCGCCCCTCCAGAAAATACCTTGCTTTCCCATTTGTGGAAAGCGCTGGTTCCTTCTCTTCCAGATTGCCATGGAGGTTACAGATGATGTGCGTAAAGCACAATCACGGTTCAGCCCTTCATTCTTCCCCAGATATGTCTCATGCCTGGCACTGTCGAAGACACTGGGAACATAGCCATGAACAAAACAGCCCCTTCACCGAGCTTACAGACCAGTCTGGAAGACAGAATAAGCAAGGCGGGCCGGGCACAGTGGCTCATGCCTGTAATCCTAGCACTTTGGGAGTCTGAGGCGGATGGATCACAAGGTTAGGAGTTCAAGACCAGCCTGGCCAACATGGTGAAATCCTGTCTCTACTAAAGATAAAAAAATTAGCTGGACATGGTGGCAGGTGCCTATAACCCCAGCTACTTGGGAGAGTGAGGCAGGAGAATTGCTTGAACCCAGGAGGTAGAGGTTGTGGTGAGCCAAGATTGCACTACTGCGCTCCAGCCTGGGCAACAGGGTGAGACTCTGTCTCAAAACAAAAATCAAAAACAAACAAACAAAAAAAACCACACTTTATTGGTTCCTATGATCTGTGCTAGAGGAAGTAAAAGGAGAAAAAAAATAATAAAAATTTAAAAATAAGCAAGGCACATATGTAAAATGTTGAGTATGCTATTGGTGATGATTTCCAAAGAGAAACAGGGCAAGGGAAGGGACTTAGTAGTCAGGGTGGGCTGCAGTTTCAGATGCGGCAGCAAGGGGAGGTGTCACGGGGGAGACAGCCTTAGAGTAAGGTCTAAAGGAGGCGAGACAAGATGTTCTGGCAGATGAAACAGCAAAGGTCTTTGATATGATTTGGCTGTGTCCCCACCCAAATCTCATCTTGAACTGTAGTTCCTGTAACATAATCCCACGTGTCATGGGAGGGGACCAGGTGGGAGGTAATTAAAATATGGGGGAGTATTTTTCCCATGCTGTTCATGATAACGAATAAGTCTCGTGAGGCCTGATGGTTTTATAATGGGCAGTTTCCTTCACATGCTCTCTTGCCTGCCACATGGAAGGCATGCCTCTGCGCCTCCTTCACCTTCCACCATGATTGTGAGGCCTCACCAGCCATATGGAACTGTGTGTCACTTAAACCTGTTTTTCTTTATACATAATTACCCAGTCTCAGGTATGTCTTTTCAGCAGCCTGAGAACAGACAATACAGCCTTGAACCAAGAATGTACCTTTTATAGTTGAGGACTAGACAGAAATGACCGAAGAAAGAGAGGACTGGGGGGTGTGGCTGAGGAGGTGCAGACGGGGCCCCAGCACGCTCAGTGGCAGCTAGTGCTGCAGGGACCATGCAGTGGCCATGAGATCTGAGCCTGAACTCTCCTGTCTTGCCTGACTCTTACAATAACCAAGAGGGTGTGTGTGTGTGTGTGTGTGTGTATGTATACGCACATAATGTTTATATAGAATAATAATTTTTGAAGCATTCCATCTTGCATACCAAACCTTAAGTAATTTTGTGAATTCATAAACAGTTGGATCTCTATAAGGCCTTAAAAACCATCTTGTAAAGTGGTTTATGTACGTTAAGCAGTGGGTCCATTGTTGGTACGCTTTCTGGTAGAATCTTATACAAATTCTCACTGTGTATAAACAGACAAGGTGGAGCTGCCCAGACTAAAATCTGGAGCAAGGCTGAGGTTCACACCAGCTCCCTTTTCCCAAGGTGGTACCCGTGGCTGCTCCAAGGGACTGTGAACCCCCGAACTCAGTCTGAGGCTGGCATCTGGTCCAGCGGATGCCAGACTTTCCTGTACATCAGAATCACCTGGGGGACTTTTGCCAATGTATGCAATAGTTGAGTCACTTTTGTATACCTATGACCTAGATCCTGTAATTAGCAATTTTCATCAAATACATCTATCCATCCTCCCATCCCTCTGTCAACCCAGGGCAGATATTCACGTATCCACCTGTGGGATTTAAAATAAAAAAATAATAATAATAATGGCAGGGCCCCTATTCTCAGGCTTACTGAATCAGAATCCTTGAGCTTGGGACCACTGGGGGAACAACCCATCTAGTCCAGATTCCCTTTTTTGCTGATAAGGAAAGTGAAGCTCACAGAAATTGTCTTTCTCAAGTTCCCACAGACAGCCAGTGGTAGGACTCTCACCAGAACCTGGGTCATCACCTGTTTTTGGAGGACTCACCTCCTCCCTTGCTGAGATTTTGCTTTGTATCTGCTTAGCAACATCAGCTCTTTCTAGGATGAAATAATCCTCAGGTCCCACTCTTTATCCATGAACAGTTTGCTGAGCCTCTACTATCTTGGGGGATTGCTAAGAACTTATTTTCTCCTTGGTTGATAAACTTTCAATGATTATTGGGAAAAAAGAAGTATAACTATAGAAAGAAATGTTTCCTGGCCGGGCATGGTGGCTCACACCCAGAATCCCAACACTTTGGGAGGCTGAAGCGGGAGCATAATCTGAGTTCAGGAGTTTGAAACCAGCCTGGTCAACATGATGAGATCCCATCTCTACAAAAAAATTTTTAAATGAGCCAGATGTGGTGGCACACACCTGTAGTCCCAGCTACTCAGGGGGCTGAGGTGGGAGGATCACTTGAGCCCAGGAGGTTGAGGCTGTGATGAGCTTTGATCACACCACTGCACTTCAGCCTGGGCAAAAATATTTCAAAAATTTTTTTAAAAAAGGAAAGAAAGAAGGGTTTCCAGAGTACAGGTGTGTGTCTTTGCCCTTAGCTGCCTCAATGAGACAGCAATGGGAAAAACACTGGACTGGGAGTCCGGAGATAAATCCCAATCTTGTCCTGTAGCAAACTGCGTAACAGTTGGAAATGCACTCCACTCTCTGAGCTAGTTTCTTGCTTTAAAGAACCAGTGGAGTTAACAAGATCTTACTAATCGATTTCAATGGTATTTTCCAGCTCTGAAATTTGGGAACCACTAAATTAGTATCCAGCCAAAGCAGCTCAGCTTCCTGGATCCCTGCAGGCTATGATCCATTTTCTTCCCTTCAGTCTTGTTAGTTAGCCATAGATGCCAGAAGACAGATAAGCTGCTCCAAACCTAGAGCATAAAGAGCATTTTCAGTTGCCAGCTCCAGTGGGACTTGGTTCCCTCGAGAACTATGTTTCAGCAGTTTCCCCAAATCTAAGCTCCCCAGGAAGCCCCCACCCTGCTCCTGATGTGTTCTTCTCTGTAGCTGCAGAAGAACTGTACAGCACTGACCTTTAGTTCCTTCTGGCTCTCCAAGCAGGCTTCGGGCCCAGTGTCTGCCACTTGGATGTTAAGGTTGCTTCTATCACTTTTCAAAACCCAACCCATCAAGAAATGAGTGCAACTAGCAGCTCACGGGTTAGTGGCTGCGTGTGGGCCTGAGTGGTGAGCACCACCTTTCCCTTAGTATGCCATCCTGCCCTTCAAGGGATGAAAAGTGGGTTCTTTCATCCCTTTATTTTTTGAAAATATTTTTATTAAAAAAAATTTTTTTAGAGATGGGGTCTGGATCTGTCACCCAGGCTGGAGTGCAGCAGTGTGATCATGGCTCACTGCAGCCTTGACCAGTTCAAGTGATCCTTCCACCTCAGCCTCCCAAGTACTTGGGATCACAGGCATGTGCCACCACACCTGGCTAATTTGTTTTTATTTTTTATAGAGATGGGTCGCCCTATGTCACCTAGGCTGGTTATGAACTGCTGGATTCAAGCGATCCTACCACCTCGGCCTTCTAAAGTTCTGGAATTACAGGCGTGAGCCATGGCACTCAGGCTTCATGTCTTTGGGTTGGTTTGTTTTGTTTTTTGTTTTGTTCTGTTTTTTGAGATGGAGTCTTGCTCTGTCACCAGGCTGGAGTGCAGTGGTGCCATCTCGGCTCACTGCAACCCCTGCCTCCTGGGCTAAAGTGATTCTCCGCCTGCCTCAGCCTCCCAAGTAGCTGGGACTACAGTCACATGTCACCACGCCCAGCTAATTTTTGTATTTTTAGTAGAGATGGGGTTTCACCATGTTGGCCAGGCTGGTCTCAATCTCCTAACCTCATGATCCACCTGCCTTGGCCTCCCAAAGTGCTAGGATTACAGGCATGAGCCACCACACCCAGCCCATGCCTTTGTTTTAAATACTGCCCACCCTTGGCATCTCCCACTACTACTGCCTGTCTGTCAGCTGGCAGAGCCAACCAACCTGACTGGAATCAGTTTCATGTCTCTAGCCCTTCCTAGCTCTGCAGGTTCCCTTTGACTCATCCCTCAAGTACCTTCCCAAAGGAAAGTGGTTTTCCAGAATTCCTTTGTGAGGGTTTTATGCATCACAAATCTAAAGTTACAGGTGGCAGCACTTCTTCCTTTCATAGCCAGCTAAGGTTTTGTTGGCCCTGGTTCAGTTCACCTTCACCCCTCAGACCGGGGACACTGCCTTTCACTTACCCAAACTTTATATGGGTCATGAAAAAAGGAAGTTAGTATGAACATTTTAAAATTAGATACAAATCTGAAATAAAATTTTTTAAGAGTAGCCAAGGGAGACCCATAGCTAATGTGCAGAGTAGCTCTCTACGGGAAGGATGGCTCAGGACACAGAATGGAGCAGTGGTTATGAGCATGCGCTTGGAATTCACGTGGGCCTGAGTTTGAATTCTAGCCGCACGATTTACAGAATGACTTTGATCGAGGTACAGGATCTTTCTAAATTGTGGTTTGCTCATCTCTGTGATTAAAATAATAATAGCCTCCTTTGTAGAACTGTTACATTAATGAGAGGGTACACAGAAGGCATTCAGTGTAGTACCTGCCACATAGTAAGCACTTGGTACATATTAGCTATTGTCATTACTGAAATAGAAAGAAGTGCTAGGAATAAGCCAAAAGTCCAGGGTTTGGGGTCAAATGGCCCAGGATTGGATCCCAATGTTATGGCTGACCTCGAGCAACCTGTGTACTTACCTGTGTAACCCCGAGCAAGTTACTTAACCATTCTGTGCCCCAGTGACCTTGTCTGTAAGTTAGGAATTCTAACAATCCCTATCCCTTACAGTCATTGTGAGGATTAAATGAATTAATTCAACTCAGAAAATATTTGCATGCCTGTAGTGTGCCTGGCAGTGTTCTGGGGCCTGAAGGCTTAGTTAGTAATGAAGACAAAAACCTCTGAACCTCTGTCATTATGGAACTCACATTGTAGTTGGTTATAGGGAGGAATGGTGATAAAATAAGTAAAACATAATTCGTGCAAAAGCATTAAACATTGTGTGCAAATCGAGTGCATTTGAAATGTTTATACAAGTACTTTCCTGCCTTATGGAAAGCAACTAATAAATACTAGTTATCAACAGTAATTATCAATATATTATTATTCCTGCTACTGGTACCACTAGAGATAGTACATATATTTAAGTTTATAATAAACACATGATGCAAGGAAAAATAAAATTTGCACTACAGTGTAGATGTCTTGCATATGAAAGGGCTACATGAACTTTTGGACTGATATAAAAGTGTGTGTGATTAACTTTTCTGATAGTATTGCTGAGCTGCTTTAGACTCCACTGTGTAATATAATTCATCTTAGCCAATATTTCTGCCAGATATTAGCTTTGGACCCTAGAACTGTATTCTTACCAGATTAGATGTAGGCAATATGCTGAATTCAAGTCAGCACATTCTAAAGGCCCGTGTGTGTGTGTGTGTGTGTGTGTGTGTGTGTGTGTGTGTGTGTGTGTGCACGCGTGCGTGTGTGTGTGTGTGTCTTCACATAGTTTACAGTGATAACTTAGTTGCTTTGGGGCACACTGGGCAGCCTGTAATATTCTTTCCAGCTCTCAAATTTGACGATTTTTTTTTTACATTGTATTTTGGCAAGCAATGGTTGTCTCTAAGTAACACAGAAAAAGTCCTTTTTCAACAAAGCCTTTTAAAAAGCCTCCAGGCTCTCAGGCATTCAAAAAAACACAGTTGTGGTTTTTTGTTTTTTTTTTTTCTTTTTCTTGCAAGTCTTAGCCGTGAAGTCAAGGTCACTGCTTCCTAGGGAGCTCAGCTGCACAAGAAGCCTACCACTGCATTGCTGGGCCTGGAGCCTGCCCTGACCCTCTGTGCTGGACTGTGCTTCCCCACCCAGCTCCTGGACCCTTGCTTTCTTTTCCAGCGGTATCCCAGGCAATAAAAAAGAGGCTTTTAAAATCGCAGAGGGGGTTCTCTTTCCCGACTGTGGGCCACCAGGCCTGCCTGCAAAAATCGGATACATGCAGCCCATTTTCACGCTGATTATCTCTCTGCTTGCTTTTCACTCCTGTTTTGCTGCTTTTCTGTGTCAAAGTTTTTGTGTGGTGGTTCTCCCACCACACCCTTGTCATGTTTTTTGTGATTCTGAGCAGACAGGCCATCATTGCCACCAGCATTTCAAGGACACATGGCCTGTTAAGATTGTCTAAAACAAAAAGGCTGTATGACGCACTTTCCAGACCCTTTATTTAAATGAAACCTTGTAACAGAGACCCAGTATGTGAAAGAGATAAGAACACTTGTGATGTAGAGCAAGTTACACACTGATTAATAGCACAGATGCTGGCGAAGCACAAGCTGGACTCAGGTCTTGGCCTCTGTGACCTACCATCGTGCTATGGGACCTTGAGCAAAACACCCAACATCTCTGACTTCCTTCTCAGTAAAACGGATAATAAGAGGCCTCATCTGTGATAAGGTTACTAGAAGGATTAAACGCTTTGAAGTGTATAAAATGTTAAGCACAGTTCCTGGCATATAATAAATGCTCAATAAGTATTTTATTACTATATTAAAAACCATAGTTACCATTAGTAATATCCCCCATGTGGGAAAAGAATAAAAATTAGGGACCCCAATTTATTAAGCCAAAGAGGGGAAAAAAAATAAGCTGAAAGTTGAGTCATACAAGAAACTGCTTTTCCTTTTGTTCCTAAGCAAATAGCTGCAGATAAATGGTTAAATATCTCCACTGGTAGCTATCTGGGTTCAACTTATCTTATGGAAAGTACTGATTTACTGAGCCCCAGATGAATAAATAATTGACTATTTCCCTACCTGCTCCTTTTATCTTGCAACATATGGGTTACCATACCCTCCCTCTTTCCCCTTCAGCCCGCTTTTCCCCTTTAAATGGTGAAGCCCTCAAATTCACCTTTGGAGAAAGGCACAGACCACGGACTGTATCTGTGATTCCATGTGTTTTTCTCTAGGCATCCCTTAAAGTTGGCAAAATGAACTTTTGAATCAATTGAGACCCGTCTTGGAAACCTTCTGGTTTACAATCATCAGCAGTCCCTCAGGGTTTCCCACAGAGTCATTAAAAACAGCTGTTCAGTATGGTACTTTCAATGCCATGCTTTTCACAAATTGCTTTTGCCCATAGAAAACATCGAATGAATGTCAGAAGACCAAAAAAACAATTTTCATACTGTTTTCTGGAATGGTTACTTAATTATTTAGCTTTTGAGCAGGCTCTCAAACAGGCTAAGTTTCATTCAGGCCACAAGGCTGGTTTTGTTGGTGATTGGGCAACTGTGCCCTTTCTCCCTCTGCATAAGGACTAGTTGCTCACACATAGGCCACCTCTACATGTCACAGCCATCAGGATTCTGCCACTTAAAAGGGTAAAGTGTTCTCTTTAGGGACACCACCTTTACTGAACGTAGAATCTGCTGACAACTTCCTCACCCTAAGTGGTGCAGGTTTGTGGATCGCAGCCTTTTAGGGCTAGTGGTGCCACGCCCGGAAGAGCTAGACTTGCCCACTGTTCTTTCTGCTGCAGATATGTAATTACATGATGCCAAAGTATTAATTACTGTTTTAGTGCATTGCCAGCAAGCAGTCTTCTGGTTGACCCAACATTTCTGCAAGAACTCTCAGGCTTAGAACGTTGGGAATGTGCTTGGAAGAGAGAAGTTCCTAACATATCTGTGTATAATGTGTGTAGTATAGCTATATGAATATGTACACTAAGCTGTGCAAAACATGCCTGGTTAGGCCTAAAAGAAATCAGGTAACAGGCTTAAAAAGCCAAGCAAACCCCAGCTGTCTTGTCTTCTATCATTTGGTATTTCACAGGATTTGTGCCTCTCCATACTTAGCTTCAGTGATGTGCTGATTTCTTCCACTAGTGTTCTCTGTTCCATCCCCTCTAAAAAGTCTCCACCCATCCTCTCTGCCCCCATGTATGTGTATTTGTCTCCTTCCCCTGGCTTCGTACCTGCCTGCTGACGTACTCTAAGTTCTCTCATTTTACACAAGCTTCCCCTTACCCCTGCATCTTCCTCTTAACTTGGTTTCTCTTCACATCCAGAATTCTCCCTCAGAGCATGCATTCCCGGGCTGCATTTGCCCCTCATGACATCCTTGATTCTGTCCCTGCTGCTTCCGAATTTGCTTCCCCACCCCCCTGCCCTGCGGTATGGTGGAGCTGACTAGCTGCCCTCCTGCTGCCTTTCCTCTTTCTCCTGGGCACAGGCGGCAACCTTCCTCAGCCTTCTGTGCATTGCAGGTATAGCTACATGTCTAAGTTTCAACCATGGGGGTGTGGGCAGAGTGATATATGACCCACAAAACCTCATACACACTGTTGTCTTGAACTGTGTCCCTCAGAAAGTTATGTTCAAGTCCTAACCCCCAGTACCTGTGAACGGGACCTTACTTGGAAATGGGACCTTTGTAGATAAAATTAAGATATATATTAAGATGAGGCCAAACAGGAGTAGGGTGGACCCTAAATCCAATGACTAGTGTCCTTACTAAGAAGGGCATGTGTAGGCAGACACAGGGAAGATGGCCCAGGGAGAAGGGAGGATATGGAGGTAGAGACTGGGGGTAAGTAGACACAAGTCAGGGAGCACCAAGGATTTCCTGGAATCACCAGAAGCTGGGAAGAGGCCAGGAAGGATTCTGCAGAGCTTTCAGAAGGAACGTGGCCCTGCAATTTTCATTTCAGACTTCTAGCCTCAGAACTGTGAGAGAAGCCATTTTCTATGTGTTAAGCCACCGAATGTGTTGTGACTCCTATTACACGAATCCTAGGAGACTGCCACACGCGCCGTCTTCTCTCTCCTCCAGACTAAAAGTTGACAAACCAGGATGGCTTTGGAAGTACATGCTGAAGCTGGCAGAATACCCCTGCGACTATGCCCAAGCCGATCGGACCTTATATTTCACGTGTGAAATGAACACACACTGGATGAAGCCATTGAGATACTTAGGAGGTATCTGTTATAGCAGCTGATACTACCTTATCAAAAACACCCACTTACAGAGAGATTAAAGGCAGCTACTATAGGTACACACCAACTATTCTTGAGTCTCTGCTGAGCTTCCAGGATTTCCCGTCCCTCTCCCTGCCCTTCACTGGTGGAACCTCTTCACACCCACCACTGAAATGCAGGCTGCCCCAGGATTCGTCTTCAGCCAGCTGCTCCACATCCTGACCTGAGCCATCTTAAGCACCTTCAGCAGCCACTTACATCCCAATGTCGCCCAAGCATAGAAGCCCAAGCCAAACTTCCCTCCCACACTCCGGGCCCAGTGACCACCTTCCTCCAGTCATCTCCCGCCTCGTGTCAGCCTCCCACCTCTCTGCGGAACATCAGAGGCTTTCCATGAGGCACATGGTTGGGTTCGACTTTTTTTTTTTTTTGAGATGAAGTCTTGCTCTGTTGCCCAGGCTGGAGTGCAATGGCATGATCTTGGCTCATTGCAACCTCTGATTCCTGGGTTCAACTGATTCTCCTGCCTCAGTCTCCTAGCTGGGACTACAGAGTGTGTGCCACCACACCTGGCTAATTTTTTGTATTTTTTAGTAGAGATGGGTTTCACCGTGTTAGCCAGGATGGTCTCAATCTCCTGACCTTGTGATCCACCTGCCTCGGCCTCCCAAAGTGCTGGGATTACAGGCATGAACCACCGCACCCGGCCGGTTGGGTTCGACGTTAACGTTCCTCATACTTGGTCATTCCACTTTCCCTGCAGCCCTAACCAACCTAGCAAGCCTATTACTTGGCTGGTGGAGTAACTGCTTTTCAGGTATTTGTTGGACAGGGTGGCCATGAACTTGCTGCTTTTTGGTATTTCTGAAAGATTCTATTGAGAGAAACGGTATACAGGGAGGATTTCCACTCCTCGCACCCTTCTACAAATTCTCAAATCTATCCCTGGATGAAGCCTGAAGCTCGCACTTGTGGCCCTGCCGGATGGTTTCCTGAACGGCTTGCTTATGCCAGGCGCCTGCATTGGAGCAGGTTGCAATTAACAGCTGTGTGAAATGCGCAGTGGCATTCACTGGAGGACCCTGCTGAAGAGCCTGCTCATTCTATCACACAGACTCCTCGTTTTTCAGTCCCACAGAGGACTTTTTTCTCATATGCAATTTAGGAAAAGGCCGGAAACTGGGGACATTTTTGTTTCTATGGCTTTTTAAAATTCATTTTAGTCCCCAGGTTGTGTAAACTGATCCTGGTTGTATCCATGTTGCCTGTTACGAAGCATTTGTGACCCACTTCTAGTAAGTGCAAGGGCCTTATAGTACCTGGTTTTTGTATTAATTCCTAGCTTCCTCTAATCTTTCTAGTTTTACTTCCCACATATATTTTTATTTTGTGTGTGTTTATATGATCACCCTTTCAATCAAGGGTAAAGTATGGATAAATAAGACATCCTGCAAATCTCATACTTGAGATGTCCAGAACTAGCGTAGTCTTCTTTTCCCGAGTAGAGCCCTTTCTCCTGTGTTCTTAGGCCCCTAAGTGCCCCATCACTCAAACCAAAAACCTAGGATGATTTACCTTGACCCCCCAGTCCCCCTTCCCACCACTCTGTCATCAATCCCTGTTAATAACCAGCTTTGTAGACTCCATTAGGAGCCTCACCTGGGCCCCTTACGGGGCTGGCCACTGCATTGGCCCCCATCTGGCAGTCCCCAAGATTACTACAATGTGGGGTGGCCATGCCACTTCCCTGTTAAAAGCCCTTCAGTGACGTATCTTCAGACTGAAGTCCAGATTCTAGCCTCATTCTCAGCCTCTTTCTCCCTTCACCTGTCACTTCTTATCCTCACACCCTGAGTTCTGGCAACGCCAGACCAGGTACTCACATCTCCCAGAACTAAGCTGTTCCTACCCCTTGTCTTGACAACATGCTTCCCTCCTCCTCTGTCAAGCACAGCCCTGGAATGTCTTCTAGAAGCTTCAGCTTCAGCATCACTTCTGCCTTGAGGTCTTCCCTGACTCCTCCATCCCATCCCGGGGAGACACCTGTTCACTGATGCACTTCTGTGCAAGAGGTCGGAGCAAGGCCCAAGGGTCTTCCCTCTATCGCTTTTGCTTCACTTTTCACACTGTAGCATAATTGGTTCTCTCTCTGTTTTTCTTCCCTAATAGGCCAGAGTTTGTTTGTGGCAAGAATCAAATCTTACCTTTGTGTTCTCTCAAAGCTCTTCTAGAAACAGACTCAACTCTGCTTAGGCTCTTCCAAAATGGATTATATATAGTATTACCATTTGAAAAGATCACCACAGTGTTGATACCATTGCAGGCTTTTCCATAGTCTGTAAAGACAAGTAGGTACAGTCAGTGGAGGGAGAACACCATTAACAGTGAGTGCACAGAGACCTGGAATATGAATGGCAGAGATGGCTTCTTTTGGGGAAACACACTCTCCTTGTGCCCAGCACACAGAGGCATCTGACAAACATGGCCTCCATGCCACTGTGCCCGGCTCCCAGTCCATCCTAACACATCAGTTCTGATTCCGGATTACATCTGGTGGACTTCAGCTCTCTTTTTCGACATTGCACTGCTGTTGGTCATGTGTTTGTCACACACCTCACTGAACTTCGGGAACAGAGCCTGGTTCCCTCTCAGCTCTGTCCTCTACCAGTCCAGTTTCCACACGCAACAGGGGTAGCCTTTGTAAAAGATACTCCCTCTCTCAAAGCCCTTCAGAAATTACTGTTGAGCTCATCTAAACTTTTTTTATGACCTGCAAGGTCCTTCCAACTGGCCCCAGCCTATCCCTCGAGCCTTCTCTGAGCCTGTCCTCCTCCTCTCTGAGTGGCACAATTGGTTTTGTCCAGCTCTTCACACGGGCCGAGCATCCGCCATGACACAGCCTTCACACATGCAGTTGCTGCCTGAACTGCTCTCCTTCCAGCTTTCCCCATGGCTCCCTGCGCCAGTCCTTTCAGCTTCACCTCGCTGTCCCCTCCTGGGCCTTCCTGACTGAGGCATCTCCCACCTTCACAGATGGGCCGCGGCTCCTCCCTGTACTATGAGCTCCATGCAGCAGAAACTGCCCTCTCTGCTTCCCCCCACCCCCCGATCCCAGTGCCTAACACAGTGCCTGGCACAAGGTGGGAGGTGCTCGAGGAGTAAATGCTGAAAGGAAAAAACAAAATGGAAGAGGAAGAAGGGTCTTGGAAGTTCCAAGTTGATTGCTAAAAGTGTGTTGTTACTGGGGCTCCTGTTACACTCAGGGTCACATGGATTTAATTTGAGACTTTTTTATAGTTAAAAATGTCAAGCTCCTTTGGAGGCCAAGCCTTCCATATGCACAGAGTGTTTTTATTCATTGTAGCTGTTACCCAACATTTGAGACAGATTTGCTTCAGATTGGTGGTTTGGCTCTGTCTAGCCTTTGCAGCCATGATCTCCCCTTGCTAATTTAGGGCATACCTAGATTTCCAGCGCACATTTCCCCCTCTCGGCAATGTAGGACATAAGCCAGGGGACGTTGGTGTCCCTAGACGGTGCCTCCACATCCTGGCTCCAGAGTCTGTGGTCTCTCTGGGTGCACTCTCTCTTCTGGGTCACTCCCATTTGTTCTCATTTCACTATTTTTGTCCCTGGCAATTGTCTGGACGGAAATTCACCAGAGTTGAACATTTTTAGTATTACTGGATCTTACAAAGGAGACGAGAGAGAGGATGGTCCGCCCAGCGTGGAACAGAAACTAGTGCAAGCAAAGAAAAGGTAGCCGCTGGATCGAGGCAGGAATCCACGACTGAGAAGAACCCTGACCTTCGCTGGAGGGGGCAAAAGGCATTAGGAGGTGTTCCTCTGTCTTAGGATGTTGGCTGTCTCAAAGCTAACCCCACATGTTCAAAAGGAACCGGGAGTGGAGGTGAGAATTAATAGTCACCACGAGCAGTAGCAAGCCCAGCAAATGGAAAAATGAACCCCTCGTGGTTAGGTTGGCCGAACCACTAGCCTCTCTAGACTTTGGCTGCTTCACCCCTAAAATGAAATAGTTGATGATTTCTGAGCTCAACAGTTTTTATGAAGAAATGTCATTTACCACATCCCTGCATTATGCGCTGCTAGTAAATGTTTAATGACTGGCAATAAGTTTTAGAGTCGCATTAATGATTTCCACTTTCTGTATTTGACAAGTGTTCTAATTACCCACCAAGTGAGGAAGAGCTGAGAAAGAAATGAGCCGAGGACTGGCAAGAGGGTGTAGCAATTTGTGCTGTACTTTGACCTGCTTTGTCAAGTTGTGAACAATTAGTCTCACAGCTGAAAAGCGAGTGCTGCATGCAAAGCAGGGGATCTGAAGTGAGGCTTGCTGCGCCCGATGCCCGCTCCCACTCGTGCACATTTACCTATCTGGATTTGGTGCTCAGCCCTGACAGGTGCTGGCTGATGATCTTCATGGCGTGCTGTGCGGTAGATAGCCTTGGTTTATAGAGGGGAGGAAGCTGAGGCTTGGAGAGGCCGAACAGCTAGTCCAGGGTTACAGGGGATAAGTAGAAAGGCCAGCACTCAACCCTGGTCTGCGTGATTCCACCCAAGCAGCCCAGTGTGGGTAGGCAAGAGATGACCTGGGATGGACTCACAGACTTGACCATATGCTTGATCTGGGAGGTGGCATATATTGGGAGGCAGGTAAATCTGCTGCTCAGTCCCTGCCTGAGGACTTCAGGACCATCACTTAAAAACTCTTCTTGCAAAGTAAGGGTAATATCTGCCTCCTTGGGTTGTTGAAGAGAAATTAGACACAGTACCTGCTTCTTGGCAGGTGCTTTACAAAAAAAACAAACAAACAAACAAACAAAAAAAACGGCAAAAACATTAGTTTCTTTCCCTTCAATAAAAGGAAGAATTGAATCATGCAAAGTTCTTCAGGTCCAAAGGCATTTCAGCCTCTGCCAGGTTTCCCCATCAGCCCCTCCCTTCTTGGTCATCAATGTGCTGTTATTTCTTAACCAATGTTTTTAAGCTTATTTCATCACGTTTCTCTGTGGTGCTGGATCCCTATTAATTTCAGTAGGGATGGCACGAGGTTAAGAATGTGAAGAGACTCAAAGCCAACAAACAAGACATACGGTTTTATTATGGGGAACTTACAGGACCTTGGCAGGCTGGACAGAACTGCAATTGCTTGTAAAAAGGATGCAGTTTGTATAGCATCTTCACTTAGCACCCTCCCCCAGTACCCTCCATGTGGCAACCC
This sequence comes from Cheracebus regulus, assembly GCA_963574635.1. Taxonomy (NCBI): domain Eukaryota; kingdom Metazoa; phylum Chordata; class Mammalia; order Primates; family Pitheciidae; genus Cheracebus; species Cheracebus regulus. The sequence continues at coordinate 15,612 of CAUYQU010071534.1, read as the reverse complement.
TGATTTCTTGAGTTAACTGATGTCAGGTGTGTCTGCTGTAAGGGTCATTCTCAGGGTAGACATAAGTTGCTGCTGTCAGGCGCATGTACGATACCTCTTCTGAGCCTCCAAGAGAGTCTGCAATTGAATGAAAACCAAAGCCTTGGAGGAAGGCGACCTTTTGAAGCTTCCTCTCCTGCTCTGTGGCTTTCTGAGCATGGGGCTGCTTCTTGGCCATCCAGAGTTACCAGAGGAAGGTCAGGAAGGCCTTTGCCAAGGCCTCTGATGCTCATCTGGCCAGGCATTGCTACAGACTCCACGGCAGTGAGCCCCCTCTGGACAAGCATACATCAGGTGTGGTCACCACAGGATCTGATCACAGAGCTTTGTGCACACTCACCTGACCACCCGTGCAAGACAGAAACCTCTCTAAGGAACTCCTAAGATGAGCCACCCAATTAGGGGTTAATCCAAAGGCAAACTTGGGGCTTGGCAGATTCTCTAAAACAGTGACTCCCAAGTTGTTGGCACACAGCAGGGCAGTGCTACCCAGAGAGGAGCTGCAGAGGGGGCGCTGACTGGGCCCTTTCTGGGAGACCCTTTGCCTAGCTGTGGGTCTCTGGTCTTGGGCCACAAATGGCAGGTCCTGAGAGTGGGAAGAACTGCTGCTGGGAGCCTTGTCCATTTCCCGGACACCAGTCTGCAGAGGTCAGTCTTCTCATTGAAGCCTTCCAGCTCCTTGCTGTGTCATTCCCCACGGGTAAAATTCAGGCAAATCATGCCCATGAGTGCTGTGGCCTAGAATGACTCTCACCGCAGCCTATTTATTACACTAAGCCAGCCTTCTCCACAGTGTGGACTCCCTAAACTCTCACAAAACACTGCTCCTGTAAGGGGCTACCTTTTACGGGGATTCTCAGTACGGTGTCTCCATCCCTTTTTTATGGGGAAATGAGGGACTGTAAGTCTGGGGCGATGAGAAGCTCTAGACAGGCTGTTCTCTGTCTGGTGTTTTGTGGGAGATATCTCTATCTTAGTAGAAAACATAGACCAATTTTAGCAGGAAAAAATCAAGGATTTGGTTACATAGTTTTTGCTTTAGATAAATGTCATGTTTCTTATAGAAAATACAAACAGGCAAAAAAGAGAAATTGCCTGTAATCTCCTCCCCTCCCCAACCACTGTTACCAATTAGAGGTATATCTTTTCAGCCTTTTTTCATACGTAATCTCCCTTTTCCCCCAGGGAAATAACACTCTGCATACAGTTTTGAAACTGCTTTTCCTTTTCCTCCTCAAGCACAGAGTATATGGAAAATAATCTAAACATTTCTTAATGCTTCCAAATAATAGATATGAACTTCACATCCCTTGCTCCTCTGTAACTGTGGTGTCCTTAGAGCCTTCCTTTATATAGTATTAATATTTATTGCTGGCTATCGTCTTCTTTGAGATTATGGCTTTTTATTTCGTTTTTTTTTTCTAAGGCCTCCTGTGTTGTGGGGTTGTTATCTCTTGCTGTTGTCAATGAGCCTGCATGAAATAGAATTCCTTCTCCTTTCTGTATCAGTCCTCATCTTTTTTGACCTGAAAATCATGTAGGCGCTGGTGTTTGCACTGTCTATAAACTGAAAGTAAACAACATCTGAGTTAGGGACAGAGGATCACAAGTACTTGAAGTTTTCGTAGCGTATGACTGGTGTGAGGTTAGAATGTAATCTTCAACCTGGGACTCAGTGCTTACCCTTCAGAGCTAGTCCAGGTCATTTGGCCATTTTCTCATCTTTTATAGGAAAAGTTATTTTTCTGTAGTCACTGTGGGAATTGGCCTAACCACCACAGCATTTCAGGAAGAAGAGAAATCCTCGTAGCTGTCAGATAGTTTCCTGACTAGGTGATAGCTCACTTGGATCAGATGCTGCTTTTTCTCCTCCACAGTTTGAAGGTTTAAATAAAATGTAGCCAGCGTGGAGAGTGAGATGATTGCAACTGTGGCGGCAGAAAGAGAAGAAGTTTGAAGTTTAGGCAAAGCACATGTCCCACTACCAAGGTAAAACAAATAGTGATTCAGTCAAGCATCTGAGTTTTGGCTTAATTTCCCATGCATGTGCATTGTAAGTCATCTTGAAATTTCTTTGACTTGTGAAAACAATTTTAACTACAAATAAACACACAAGCAGTATAAATACAGAAACCCCACACAGGCAGGGACCTCCCTTTGGCAAGAACGCTATAGGCATAGATGAATCACGCTGAGATAGTTTGCATCTGTTAGGTTCATGTGAACTTTGAGGCCACCAGACCTCAAGGCAAAAATAGATACCCTTCAAAGACTTTGTAGTTTCCAGGAATTATTCATGTGGAAACCAAATGAAGATGTTGATTTCCAAGAAACAGATCTCACAACTACAGTGGATTACTGAGTGATTCCAGCCAAACACAGGATAGCGTTAACTTTTTAAATCTATTATTGAAGGAATATAATTGTAATTATGATACATTAGGATTCTGGGGTAGTTTTAAGCATTTAGCTTTAAGCATTCCAGTTTAGCCTTTTGAACAGCAAATTCATGTTTCAAATTACAATGAATATCTCTATTAATGCACTCTAATTCCTTCTAAACCTCACTCCTAAATTGCACCAGGCTGGAGCCATAAAGGAGTGCATGTGGGAAGCCTCCATCTGCTTTTCTCCTTTGAGAGGTGATTGTGAATGAGACCAGCCAATGGGAGTAAGATAATAATTGTGTTCTAAGAGCCTCTTGTTCTGTGAAGTGTGTGACTTACTGACTGATGCTAAACATTCGAAACTGTAAATTTGAATAAGTCCATAGGCACTGGGACACAGAAACATGGATCTTAAAGGATAGTGCTGCTTCTGAGTGTTTTCTGGAGTGGTGTTATGGAGGGGGTGCCTCTCAATGATGCTATTGCAAAGACAGCCTTACAGCTTGAAACTCGCCCCCAGAAAAACACCTGAAAATAGTATATCTGTGATGACACATTTCCAGTGAATTTACTAGACTATATTTTCTTCCAATGAATTTGCCTCTTCATTGATTTTATTCATTCCTATGAAATATCTAAGGGCAAACTGGTGTATTTTCATTTCACAATTTGAGAAAGAAGTTAAACCCTAAGTAACTATAATAGTTTCTCTAGAACTTAAGATATTTTTATGCACCTGAAGATTTTTTCAGCCTTACTAGCCCATGGCATAAATATTTCTCCTATTTCTTGTATAGAAATCAGAAGTATCACTATTCTTTCAGGAAGCTGAATTTCTACTTTTGGCAAGACAGATCCCAGCAAAAACAGGAAATGGTTTATCTATCAAAAAACACACTCCTGATTTTATCCATGATGTTCTTCCTCCTTTCCTGTTCCCTACTGTCTACGCTCAGATAATTCAAATTCATAACCCAACCCTACGAGAGCACGAGGAAGGACAGGGATAAAAGCCACCCCACTGAGGCTTCTCACAAGGACCAAACAGTGCTTCTCAACACTTTTTTGGCTATGGCTCTCTGTCTGCAGAGTCTCATCGTTGGGGGTGCCATTTTCTGGTTATCCATCCTTTCCCCAGCCTCATTTTCCAACTGGACCAGTCATAGCATTGAGTGTCCCTTGTGAGCTCTGGAAGGAGTGTTTTCCCCCTTTGAGCCCTTGGAGATGCTGCCTTTGGCTAAATCTTTGCTGACATCACAGGTGCCTCTCATGTCAGCTTACCTAGGTCTGACTGGTTCCTAGTTAGATATCCTGCTTTCTCTTCCCTTCTCATCTCTGCAACTTGCTGTAGAGGCTGCTCCCACAGTTCTTTAGCCTTTCATGTGCCATCATCTTTTCCCTAGTCCATTCAGTTGGCTCCTCCGAGATTCAGCGCCCTCCTTCTTTTCCCCTCCCCTGCTTTTTCCTTGTGTTTCTCAGTGAATACTCTTCACCTTGTCAGGACCATGTTCTCAGATGTCGCCAGCTCACCTGAGTCTCAGTATTCCCTCGCCTGGACTACCTCTTTATTAATGATGACTCTTCTCCCTCAGGAGTTTATTTTGTATATTTATAAATATATAAAATATGTACATGTACATGTTTCTTTCATGAAACATTTGTTTTAAAAAAAAACTGATAACATATGCAGTATATGTTACTTATGTACTTTTTTTTTTGGCTCAGTGCAGGGGACTTTATTGATGGTACATGGGTACATGACAAGGTGGGGCTCTCTAAGCCCCTCCCTCTTCAGGGGGTCTGCATGGAAACTTGAGGAGGGGAGATTGTCAGTGTGGTGGGGAACTGAGTGGCAGGGACTCCCCAGCAGCAAGGGCCTCTCTCTTCCTCTCGTTCTCTCGCTGGGGATGGTGGTCCGGTGGTCTTAGTCCTTGGAGGCCATGTGAGCCATGAGGTCCACCACCCTGTTGGTGTAGCCAAATTCATTGTCATACCAGCAAGTGAGCTTGACAAAGTGTTTGTCGTGGGCATTGCCAGCCCAGCATTGAAAGTTGAAGACTGGGTGTCGCTGTTGAAGTCAGAGGAGACCACCTGTCCTCAGAGTAGTGCACGATGCCCTTGAGGGGGCCTCCAATGCCTGCTTCACACCTTCTTGATGTCATCATATTTGGCAGGTTTTCCAGATGGCAGGTCAGGTCCACAACTCACACATTAACAGTGGGGCCACGGAAGGCCAGGCCAGTGAGCTTCCCATTCAGCTCAGGGATGACCTTGCCCATAGCCTTGGCAGCGCCAGTAGAGGCAGGGATGATGTTCTAGAGTGCCCGGCAGCCATCACACCACAGTTTCCCAGAGGGGCCATCCACAGTCTTCTAGGTGGCAGTGATGGCATGGACTGTAGTCATGAGTCCTTATTCCACGATACCAAAGTTGTCATGGATGACCTTGGCCAGAGGTGCTAAGCAGTTGGTGGTGCAGGAGGCATTGCTGACGATCTTCGGGCTGTTGTCATATTTCTCATGGTTGATGCCCATCATGAACATAGGGGCATCAGCAGAGGGGGCAGAGATGATGACCCTTTTGGCTCCCCCCTGCAAGGGAGTCCCAGGCTTCTCCATGGTGGTGAAGATACCAGTGGACTCCATGATGTACTCAGCACCAGCATTGCCCCATTTGATTTTAGAGGGATCTCACTCCTGGAAGATGGTGATGGGATTTCCATTGATGACAAGCTTCCCATACTCAGCCTTGACAGTGCCATGGAATTTGCCATGGGTGGAATCATACTGGAAAGTGTAGACCATGTAGTTGAGGTCAGTAAAGGGGTCATTGATGGCAACAATATCCACCTTACCAGAGTTAAAAGCAGCCCTGGTGACCAGGAGCCCAATACGACCAAATCCGTTGACTCTGATCTTCACCTTCACCGTGGTGTCTCAGGGATGTGCTGGCGACACGAGAGAAGATGCAGCTGTCTGTCTAACAGGAGGAGCAGAGAGCTACTTATGTACAGTTTAAATATGCAAATAAGCAAGATTAATAAAAGAAAGATGTGATATTCTCACCATTCAAAGACGATTACTAGCATTAGCCTTTTGTCATCCAGGTCTCTCCTTAGCCTGTTCTTGTATGATTTTCCTGCTCACACATGACACCTCTCAAAACTGAATTGACCTGCATAGTAGAGAGCTAAAGGCCACCCGCTTTGTAAAGATAACATCCTTAAAACCCCGCCTCACACTCACGACAGCCATGACACAGAGCTGAATCACAATGAGTGTCTTATGGATGGAAACGCTTTCGTTTTGTTAAATTTCAACTGTTTTTAATTTGCTTATTTTTACTTGTACTAACTCTTCCTCTTTACTGTCAACCAAAAGATCATGAAAGACTGTTGATTTCTAAAGTCCAAGTAAATACTGTGGCTTAGCAGGCTTAGCATTTAGGAAGGGGCTTGGGAGAGAAGCATTGGGAATGATGTGACTTATTCTCTCAGAGAACCCAGGTAGACCACCAGTGACTGCTGCTTTCTTTCACTAGCCCTCACAGGCTTTTCTTTCATGATCTACTCTAGAATCCTTGAATCTTTTTTTTTTTTTTTTGGACAGGGTCTGTCTCTGTCATCCAGGCTAAAGTACAGTGGTGGCTTGATCTTGGCTCACTGCAACCTCTGCCTCTCAGGTTCGACCCTCCCAAGTTGCTGGGACTACAGGCACATGCCACCATACTTGGCTAATACTTTGTATTTTTGCTAGAGATGGGGTCTCATCATGTTGTCCAGGTTGGTCACGAACTCCTGAACTTAAGTGATCCTCCTGTCTCGGCCTCCTAAAGTGCTGGGATTACAGGTGTGAGCCACTGTGCCCAGCCTACTCTAGAATCTTACCAAGACATGATACCATCTCTCTCCTTCTCACAAAGCAGAATTCATTGTCTCCCATGTTAAAATTCAACCTGATCTGCCTATCTCCACTATTTGGCCCCAGCCACATCTCTTCTTCACTGCCCTTCCTTCCGCATCCCTAACAGTACTGCGACAGCCTCAGTTTTGAGGACTTTTGGGGCCCTAAGATATAATCTATTGAAGCCAGAGGATTTGATCCCTTTTATTGCAGCAAGATTCTCCTCTGTGGTACTTTTATCTGTTTTGGAGCCTTAGTTTTTCTTGTGGTTTTTCTCCACCTTCTCAGTGTGACAGGGAGAATAATACTTCTAATCCTGGTGATGAGGGAAGGTCATTCCAGAGAAGCAGCAAATACAAAAATCAAGTAAGAATTGGAACAAGAAAGCCCAACCTTCAAGTCAGAACTAGTCAAAATGAAGAGCCTGCCCTGATCTCCCTTATCTAGAAAACTATTTAAGAGAAGAGCCAGAATGGAGAAAGCCAGAGATGGGGAGAGAAACTGGCATTCTCTGAGGCAGCCCCCACCACAGTCTCACCCTCTTTACCTCTGCCTGTGCAGCTCAAAAAAGAAAGTGGAAGCAGAGGGAGATGGCCTGTCGTGGCCTTTTTCCAAGAGGGAACAGAACAGTTCTGATTTTACATCAGGGGCTTCAAGAATAGGGGGTGAGGCTTCAAGAATGAAGCCCACTGTATCCCTAAGCTATAGCTTAGTCAAGTACATCTGTCCCTGAATCTGACCCACACGTGGTAGAAAGGCAGAAAGATGTTAGATGTTTGTCCCGTAGTTAGATTTGGGCATTGTTACAAAGGAACCTGGTTTTGGAGAACAACAATCCACATAAATACGTTAAAGACTCAGAAAAGCCCTGTGACAAAGAAGAGTGTTTCCTGAACTCTTCTGAGCATGAGGAATCTTCGTCTGGCAGTCCTCTGTTTTCATTAAGAAGTGGGTTTCATGGGAAATGCTGTAGGGGCCAACCTAAATTGACTGATTTATTCTGTGAAGAGAAGTTTGCCAGGTAGCTGAGGTTAGAAGGTAGATGAGGAAATGGACCTATTTTTCTCTGTTCTCAATATGTTCAGTTCTTGGCTTTGTTTCTTTCCCCCTTTTAAAATGTGTGTTCCCTAGAACACTTGTTTGAATTTTGTAGTTTAACTCCCATATAGACATGACTGTTCACAAATCTTCTGTGGCCTTGACCTCATTCCTGAGCAGCACGCCCACATTTCCAACCGTGTATTCACTAGCTCTTCCGCCTGACATCAGGCATATGCCCCAAATTCAACATGCCCAAAATGCAGTGTCTTCTGCAGACCCGCTCTTCTGCTCGTCTCTCCTGTGGTAACAGCACCACTGTCCTCCGTTGTCCAAGCTGGGAACCTCGGCAGATTTGCAGGCATTTTCTTCTCCTTTACTTTTCACATAATTTTTTTAAAAATTATACATTTTATCTCTAAGAATTATCTGTTTCCACAGACATAGTTCAGACTCATATTTTACTTGGACAGTTCTAAGAGTCTTGGATAAATTATGAGTTGAGTAGAACTTTTGCGGGAAAAGAGAATGTGGCATGGGAATCCTTTATATATGTGTTTGTCACAATAAAGTTATAAATTATGGATATGCTTGGAAAAATGTTAAGGAGACTCTAACATTAATATTAATGAACAGAGTGAGGTTTCAAAGCTATGGAGCAAGAGAAGCAGGAATGCCCCCAATCCCCTCCTGTCAATTTGCCTTCTTTTCAGGGGAATGTCGGGGGGATCTGAACACAGGAATGGAAATGGCAATGAGAAATCTTTAAAATATTAAATTTTGATTTAATGATAAAATGTAGGATAACCATTTTATTCTTAAAGTCTAAGCGAGTTCACAAAATTGTTTCTTTTGTACAATTCCTTAAGATCCCATTTGTAAACACTTATCGTCATAGGAAAATAACAAAGTTCCAAGTAAATTACTATTCTATTGACTTTTATATGTGAGTTTTCTTTAATTTATTCATTCAGCATCACTAGTAATCTATAAAGTCTCTTCGTACATATAGTCATTTGGTCTGAAGAAAGTGGTATTTATTAAGTGGGGAAAATTGATTCTCAGAGTGGCTAACTCACTTTCCCAGTATACTTAGTTCATAGCTTGAAATTGACTTTGGACTGCAAGCTTTGATCACTTTTCATTTCACCATAGCCAGCTCCCAAACCCAACTTAATGGGTTACCTTCAATGAATGAGAGATGGGCTTCCCAGGCCTTCACTGTGTAAGGAACTGACACACGGTAACCGATACCAGGCAGAGCTGGTGTGCAGCATCTAGCCCGATAACCTAACCATGAACCGGAGGTGAGCCCCTCTGCCCTGCCAGATGAAGTAATGTAACTTATTTTGAACAGAAGCATGTGGCAAAGAAGAGGTCCTGTTTACTTCTACAGTGGACACTGCAAGATGTTCTCAGTACATTACACAGTCTAGATCTCACTGTTGATGGGTCTGGTTTTGCCCTCATGCAGCAGATATAGTTCCTGATTTATAGCACCATAAAGAAACTGCGGTGAAGGACACCTCAAGATTCTTGGCAGGCAAATATAGGCAGAGCTCTTTTACATCTCTTTTTTTTTAGAATTCCAGGGATGGAGATCCATGAGCTTTAGTCAAATGTATAATGTGAAGATCAAGAAATTATTTTCCCTTTTCCAGCCATAGAATTTTACTGATTTGATTTGATTCCTCCTGTTTGTTTCATTCTGAGCATGAATAACTGGTCAGCCACTGTTCTCTGAATAAATCCATTTTAAACTCCTGAAGGGGAGTGTGATGAGATTGTTTCTCATTCTTTCCCTCAGGCTAAAATACTACTGGTACTTTAACCTCTTGAAAGCTTCTACTTTCCACCCCTTGAACTGTGTTTACTTCTCTTCTTGGGACCTGGCTCAGTTCTTCCATCACATTGCTGTTTTTCAAGTAAAGAGGTCCGAATTGGACACAGATCAAACAAGGGTGTGACCAGTGCAGGGTGTTAGTAAAGAAATTGCTTCCTGGCCTCTGTGAGTCCTACCTTTCTTGGCACACAAATAGTGAGCCATTGTAGTCAACAGCCATCTTTAAAAAGAAAAGTTCATCCTACTCATAAATAGACTGCGGTAGAGAGAAAAATAAATCCCTTTGGTGGCTTCGCCCAGTCTGGCAACTTGCCATGAGGAAGAAAATGTGCTTGATTTGGCACTTAACAAATGGTTGTACACATTTGTGCTGGGGGACCGTGCAGAATTGTGAATTTTAGATATTGACCCTGTGCTTGAGAGAAGCAGAGTACATATCCTCTGATGCAAATGAAAAATAAAGCATTGATGTACACATTGAAATCTACACATACAGGCAAAACTTTTTTCAGCAAGGTGCCTTTAAAAGGGTGCCGAATAAGAAATCACTGATATTTTCAGATCTGAATCTAATTTGAACTCTGTAGTCCTTTAAAAGAAAGTTTGAAAACCCACCAATTGGGAATGTAAAATTGTACAGTCATTTTGGAACACTAAGTGATGGTTCTTCAGAAAGTTAAAGTTACCAGATGGCTCAGTAATTTCACTCCTGGGTATATGCCTAAGAAAACTGAAAACACATATTTACACAAAAACTTGTACACAAATGTTCATAGCAGCATTATTCATAATTTTAAAAATGAAAACACAAATGTCTGCCAACTAATAAATAGATAAACAAAATGTTGTATGTTTGTGTGATGGAATATTATTTAGCTGCAAGAAAGAATGAAGTACTGATGCATGCTGTAACATGGATGAAATCATAAAGACCACCAGTTGTATGATGCCATTTGTATTAAATGTCCAGAATAGATTAATCCATAGAGGCAGTAGATTAGTATTTGCCAGGGCTTAGAAGGAATGAGAGATGGAGAGTAGCCACTAAAAAGTACAAGGGATAGGGAGTCTTTTTTCAGATTATGAAAATGTCCTGGAATCGAATAACGGTGATGGTTGCACAACCCTGAGAGTGTACGAAAAACCACTGAATTGTATCACTTTGAAAGGGTGAATTTTATGGTGTGCAGACTATAATTCAAAAGCAGAAAATAAACACATTAGACCCCCCCACTTTTTTAAAGAAATAATATGCACCTTGAAAACTTTTCATTAATGACTGAGGCTTTTACCTGTTCTGGAAAATTTTGTGCTGGTGCACTGAGTTTCATGGATGTTGCTGATATAGCAAGATGGTAGACTAAGATGTTTCTACAGAAAGTAGCTGAATATGACATTGAGAAATTACTCTAGGTGGTATGAATACAGACTGGGCTGGTTGTGAAGAAAGCAAGGAACATTGGACTCAGCCGTGGCTCTATGAGTGGTCACTTACTTTTACTGCTACTTAAAGATTTGAATTTCTTTTTTCCCTTGATCATCATTTGTGAATATTTTTGCCTGGGAGCTTAATTGCATGGTTGGGGTCTTGTTAAATGAATCATCGTATTTGCAAACTTATTTTGTAGTTTTCATTCTGAAAATTGAATAACAAGAAATATACCCAAACTAATTCCAGGCCGTGAGAATTATTTTTCTCCCTTGAGCTATTTTTTTGGCACCATTAATCAGCATCTACAGCCTGGCTATCCTCTGACGATGGTAAGATAACCCTGGCTTGTCCCTCAGCTGCCCTGCTTTCTTTCCCAGCAATGTGTTTCTTATACTTTTGAAAGAGAACAACACTTCTGCATCTGAACGCAATCCAAAAGGTCTGATGCTTTTGAACAAAATGGATGCTTCCTCCCTGTGCCTTGAAATTGATATACACTGTCAAAAAGGGTTTTCCGAATGATTTCTCTTTGTCACCTTGTACCAGATTTTCTCCTCCATTCTGAAAATGTGCAGTTTAATGTTGCATTTCGAATCAGTTTCAGCTGAAAGAGTGTGTAATGGAATCAGGGCATCCCATGAATACTCTTAACTGTGTCAGAAATGCCTTTTTGTTTGTAGCTCTGTGTTCCAAGGGGACTGATGACAACAGTGAAATTACATTGGGGGCCTTGCTCAATAATAGGTTGCTTGTCTGTGATGATTTAAGAGAGGTGCTAAGGGTGGCTTCTCCCATCCTGGTGCTTCTGAGTTTGGTTTATATTTCTTAGAATCTAAATTGTGGTGATTTTCACCTCCTGAGAAGAAAAGGAGTAACTGGAGTCCTTGTCAGTATTTTCCTACCCCAGTGTGTATCAGACTTCTTTTCAGAAGCATTTCACTCTAACCCCAAAAGTTGCCTAAGAAATCACCTGATTCTGCCCCTTTTTGTTATCGGCAAGGATACCAGCGCCCAGAGTTACAGACCATTAACAGAAGCCCACTGTGGAGCTGGCATCTACAAATTCTGATTCCCAGGCCTGTACCGTTTCTGCCACAACACACGGCCTTCTACCACCAATTACTCACATATATGTGAATTTCCTCCAAAGCCATGAACCTTCTCAGCTGGAGGAGGGCTTGACAATTAGCCTTTGCCCCACAGTCTTTATCATTTCAGGCTCTGGCTGTCACATTATAGCCTTCCAGGTAAACTCTCAGAACCTAACAACCCAGAAAGGGTAAATGACGGCAGGCCTTTCCTCATGCATGTGTGTGTGAGGAAAGAATTTGTTACTCGTTTGCATGAATCTGAAGCTTTCTTTATAGCTGTAGCCAATGACACTAGACTCCTTCTTTATTTTGGGTTTCTCTGTGGTATGTATGGTAGGTGCTCAATATTTTTATTAAATATATTTTTTCCTTAGGTAAAACTCTAGTATGCATTGTAATTAAGATGGAGCAAGCAATTTGCAAACGTGTGGGTGGCTTCCATGCTACAGGGTTGGCTGATTGCTTAGGAATTAAAGATGGGAATGGAGTTTTGCACTCCCAAGACTCTTTTAAACTACAGCCTCAAAGCAGTTTACTTTGCTGTTCAGCAAGTTACCATGCTGCAGAGAGAAGAAACCAAGGTATAACCAACTGAAATGACTTGGTTTGGATTTGGACTTCAGATGTAAGCTTGGTCGCTGTCCTTTGTCTTGCTTGGAGGATTTTTAAAACCTTTTACTCCATAGAAATTGGACTCTGGACATAATTATCTGCTTCTCAAGTCCAGCAGCTTGGAGATTTTGGATTTCTTTTCCATTTCTGTTCTACAGAGAGATGCTACCTTTATTTTTGAGCTTGACTATATGTATGTTTGTATATGCACATGTGTGTGTTTTCTCTTTCTCTCTTCCACTTCATACGTTATAGGTCATTGTTGTGTGTCTAGGGCAGAGGGAGCACTTGAAGAAGTAGGCTCTGCCATGTGGGCAAAGCTTTCTACTGAGGCTGAAAAGCTCTATGCCTATTAATTGTCTCCATGCCATGTTTACATAGCACCTATTTATTATTTGACTGTGAATTTTGGGATTTTGTCTGGTTTTAAGACAAAAGATTTTTACCTTGACAGGGCAGAGGGGCTGAAGTGTGCTCTGGAATGTACCTTGGCAGAACATGGGCTTTTAGGCTTTCTGAGGGTTACACAAAGAAAATGCTGACAGTGTGTTCCTACATTTGCCCTACTTGATTCTCCAAACTTCATCTTCCTCTTAATTTATGCTGAGCATGGTGGCTCATGCCTGCCATCCCAACACTTTGGGAGGCTTAGGTGTGAGAATCACTTAAACCCTGTACCCATCTCTACAAAAAATTTTAAAAAATTAACCAGGCATGGTGGCACATGCCTGTGGTCCCAGCTACTCAGGAGGCTAAGGTAGGAGGATCACTTGAGCCTAAGAGGCCAAGGCTGCAGTGAGCCATGATCATGACACTGCACTCCAGACTGGGCAGCAGAGCAAGACACTATCTCAAAAAGAAAGAAAGAAGGAAAGAAAGAATTTGTTACTCGTTTGCATGAATCTGAAGCTTTCTTTATAGCTGTAGCCAGTGACACAGTAGCTCTGTAGTGCACTGAGGCAATGTCATTTCATTTTAGTGAAAGTTAGAAATGAGGGGGTATGAATGAGCTTCTACTATGCAAACCCAGTAGCATCCTGTGTGTTAGGAGTGGAGGGAGAACACTTCTGAGACAGTCTAGAAGGAAAGTTCCTTATTCTGCAGGGTGAAATCACACCACACAACAGTATCTGTTGAGTTTTGCTTGTCCTGAAACATGCGAGATATCTCCCAAGCACCAGAAAGTGTAATTGGCTGTTCCCTGCCTCACAGCAAGGACATCCTTCCTCCATTTACTCTTAGTAGTGATGTATGAAGGGGAGGTGGCTTTCCCATTCTGCTGCCACCTCCAGACTCCTGGGTGGCTGTCTGGGCCTGGAACTTTGGCAGCCCCATGGTGGTAAGTAGCCCATAGGTAATGAATATAGTAATTGACTTGGGAGGGATGGTTTGGTTTGGTTTTGCTTTATCAGTGTTACTGATTGAACACATCGACAATTTCCCTGTGGCCACTGGATAAATCACACATGGATGTATACTGTCAGAGCCTGTGGGCACAGTTTCAAGTCAGTTCTTGTGTGCCTAGTGAAATATGTGTATCAGGTTGGTACACGATGCCCAGGCTACGGGGGAAGATCGAACCTATTTAAAATGTATTTATTTATTTATTTTGAGACAGAATGTTGCTCTGTTGCCCAGGCTAGAGTGCAGTGACATGACATAGCTCATCATAGCCTCAACTTTCTGGGCTTCAGTGATCCTCCCATCTCAGCTTTCTGAGTAGCTGGGACTACGGGCGTGCACCACAACACCTGGTTAATTTTTTTTCTATTTTTGGCAGAGATGAGGATCTCACTATGTTGCCTAGGCTGGTCTCAACTCCAGGGTTCAAGTGATCTTCCTGCCTTGGCCTCCCCAAATGCTGGGATTACAGGTGTGAGCCATCACGCCTGGTCTAAACTTTTTTATATGACTAAGATTAACAAGATCTAACCTTCAGTCGAAGGGCTGATGAATTCTTTAGTCATGCATTTAATCCCTCACTTAGAACCTCTTCTTATACTTCTATCGGCAGTTCTGAACCTATTTTTCTGGGTCCTTTTCTTAAAGCACAAGTGATATAGAAAAGTACAGACATTTTTAGGCTTAAGCAGTTCTTATTTTTATAAGAAGATTCAGTCACTGGCTTCTCAGTTAGTGGCTCCTGAAGCAGATGCAGGATAGTTTTTGCTGCTGTGCCTGAGCTCCAAATAACAGCCTCTGAGATGTTGGGCCACCTGGTAGAACTTCATGGAGAGGTGCTTGAGGCACGTGGGATTCATGAAGAGTGGTAACATTACAAAGATGAATCAGCATTCAGGAAGACTCCAGGTCTCCTGTGACTGCATAGCCAAATCTGGGCAAATCAGTTCCTCTTCATATTTACAAAAGGAACACACAATTCCTGTAATAATCAAACACTACAAAAATATATAAAGAAAACCAGATGCAGTGGCTCATGCCTGTAATCCTAGCACTTTGGGAGGTGGGAAGATTGCTTGAGTTGGGTCATTAGCTACAAGCCTGGGCAGCCTAGTGAGGCCTCATCTCTGTAAAGAAAAAAAAATAGGCAGAGAGATCCAAGATGCCCGCGTAGCAGCAGCTCAGGATTGTAGCTCCCAGTGAAAGCGCAGAGAGCTAGTGGATGCTGCAATTGCAGACGAATTTTTGATGCCCACAGACTGGGAGATTCCCGGCGAAGGAGCCACACGGGTCGCCAGCGCGACTCTTTTGGCCGGCGCAGCGCTTCTCGGTGCGGCGTGTACGGGACTGGTTGCCCTTTTAGTTGGGCTCCGCTGGTCCCATCCCCACAAGGAGAACAGCAATTGGAAGCGCTGAGGACGGAGAAAGCACAGCTGAACCCGGGAAGGCCCAGCTCTGTGGGGAAGGGGTGCCCCCCGAAGGAAAACTAAGAAACAGAGAACACTTCACAACCAACAAGCCGGACGTCCACTCAGAGACCCAATCTGAAAGTTGGCAATTGCAAAGACGACAGGTGGATAAATCCACGAAAATGGGAAGAAACCAGTGCAAAAAGGTTGAGAACACCCGAAATCAGAATGCCTCTCCTCCTACAGGGGATCACAGCTCCTCATCAGCAAGAGAACAAGGCTTGACAGAGGATGAGTGTGATGAACTCACAGAATCAGTCTTCAGAAGGTGGATAATAAGAAACTTCTGTGAACTAAAAGAACATGTTCTAACCCAATGCAAAGAAACTAAGAACCTTGAAAGAAGATTTAACGAAATGCTAACGAGAATGGACAACTTAGAGAAGAATATAAGTGAA
>CAUYQU010071533.1:0-45367 GCA_963574635.1 Cheracebus regulus | reverse complement strand
CAACTTTCAAATTAGGTCTCTGAGTGGACGTCGAGCTTGTTAATTCCCAGCTCCGGAATCTATGTAATTGGCACTGTGGCGACCCGCAACGCTAGCTAAGTCAGCAGCGTTGAAATTCGTGGTGCTTTTCTGCCCAGGGGTCTCCGGTCTCACTTCCCTCTTCAGTCCCTTTTTCAATCAGCTGGATGGTCTGCTCTGACTTCCCAGAGCTCCAGACATCATCCAAAAGGAGGCTCAGTCCCGTTTACTCTGCACCAAGAGCCGCTGAGCCGAGGCGCCAGCAAAAAAGCCACGCCAGCTGAAAGGGTCGCGCTGGCGACCTGTGGGGCTCCTCCAATGGGAATGTCCTGGTCCGTGGGCAGCGAAAATTTATTGGTAAGTGTGGCGTCCACTGGCTCTTTGCGCTTTTACTGGGAGCTGCAATCCTGAGCTGCTAGTGATCGGCCATCTTGGATCTCTTCATCAAATATTTTTTCTATCCCTTTCCTTTCTGCCCCTCTCCCCCTGCGACTTCGTTACACATGCTAAACTACTTGACATTGCCCCACAGGTCACTTATGTTTCTTCTTCCTCCCCTCAGTACTTTTGTTTGTATTTTACTCTGGAAAGTTCTGTCTTTATCATTTTTTTTTTAAGACAAGAGTCTCATTCTGACACCAGGATCGAGTGTAGTGGTACAATCACTGCTAACTACAGCTTTGACTCCCTGGATTCAGGCAATCCTCCCACCTCAACCTCCCAAGGAGCCGGACTATAGCTGTATGTCACCACAGGCGTGTACAACCAAGCCCAGCTAATATATTTTTTTTAATTTTGTAGAGATGCAGTCTCACTATGTTACCCAGGCTAGTCTTCAACTCCTGGACTCAAGTGATCTACCCACCTTGGCCTCCCAAAATGCTGAGATTACAGACATGAGCCACCACACAAACCTGTCCTCTCTTCAAATTCAAATTAATGTCCAATTTGCTGTTACTCCCACTCAGTATATTTTTCATTGCAGATATTATATATTTTCTCATTTCTAGAATTTCCTTTTGCTCTTTGTATCTCCTATGTATATCATCATGATGTTTTCTTCTATATTCTTCACCACATGGAGCATATATGTTAACCATTTCAATGTCCTTGTCTTGTAGTTCCAGCATGGCTGGCATTTCTGGCATTTCTCTCTCTTATTGATAGATTCCCTGATCCACCCATCATGGGTCTTTTTCTTTTTTTTTCCTCTTTGCATACCTGTGTGTGTGTGTGCATGCATGTGTATGCTGGACACTCTGAACCTTACATTGTTGAATACTAAATTTTGTTATAGTCCTTCAAACATGGTTGGATATTATTCTAACATGGTTGACTGCGATCAGAGGGATTCTCTTGAGTCTTGCTCTCAAGTTTTTTAAAGACCAGTATATAGCAGAGCCCTAGTCTAGAGGTAATTAAGCACATTCTGGATTCTTCCCATATAAAATATATATATATTATATATTATAAAAATATATATTATATATTATACATATTATATATAACATATTACATATAATATATACATATTATATATAATTATATACATATTATATATAATTATATACATATTATATATAATATATATACATATTATATAATTATATACATATTATATATACATATTATATATTATAAAATATAATATATATATTTTTTTTATATGGGAAGAATCCAGAATGTGTGTGTGTGTGTGTTATAAGGTCTTTCTACTTTGTCTGGTAGAAACAAATTCCAAGTCCCCTTGGTGCTGTAACTGGTTATTCTACTCCTTTGCAATCCTTCTCTTCCTGAACTCAGATCATCTCCTCTCAAACATGCACAGATTAGCAATCAACCAAAGACTCAATGGAATGCCCCTGTAGCTCTCTATAACCCCTTCTTTGTAAAACAAACTCTCTGGTACCTGGCTCTATAAATTCAAATCACTGTGGCTTCCCCAATCTCTGACCTGCTTCCTCTATTGTGCTCATCTCTTGTGCTGCTTGGATTCCATTTGCTGAGCTGACATCTGGAAATAGCCTCCAGGCAGCAATCTGGTACAAATGGCCATCCTGGTTTGTTTCCTTTGACTTGTGGATTCCACTACTGTACTAGCTGTTGTCCAGTATCTGAAAACTGTTATATTTTATCCCTTTTTCTAGCTGTTTAAGTAGAAGGGCAAATCCAGTCCCAATTACTCCTTCTTGACTGGAAGAAAAAAACAAAGCAATAGTTTGTTACTGTTGTTCTTGTTTTGAGACAGTCTTGTTCTATCACCCAGGCTGGAGTGCAGTGGTGTGGTATCGGCTCACTGCAACCTCCACCCCCTGGGTTCAAGTGATTTTCCTGCCTCAGCCTCCAGAGTAGCTGAGATTACAAGTGCACTACCCCATTCAGCTAATTTTTATATTTTTAGCAGAGATGGGGTTTCACAATGTTGGCCAGGCTGGTCTTGAACTCCTGACCTCAGGTGATACGCCCACCTTGGCCTCCCAAACGCTGGGATTAAATTCAGCAGATAGAAAGGCAAACATATGAGCAGATATTTATAGAGAAAAATGTTATATCCAAGATCCAGCAAGGGGCAAACAAGGACCAGGCATACCTCTAACACTTGGCTGGTATATCTACACTTTTGTATATAGATATCATGTAGAAAGAAAGAATGAATGGGACGATCTCTGAGGTGACTGAGAAAACTCTGAATTGGCTATTTTTTTGTAAAATAAGCCGACATCAGGAAAAAAAACCCAAATAAAAATTGACTTTAAAAACCACAACACTGTATACATGGTAGAATTCTACTTTAAAAGACAGAAACACACACATTGTATGCTCAAAAAATATTAGCAGACCTACTATGTACCCAAAAAATTTTTAAATAAAATAAAAATTTGCAGTGATAATCTCTGGAGAATGAGACTACATATGACTATTTATCCTATCCTTCTATTTAAAGTGTTATATTTGATTTCTCCCTGGAAAAGTTCTTTTTATGTATTTATGGATTCGAATATGGCCAAGGTGTGGATAAAAGAAACTTCTGAGCTTACAGTATCAGCTAGCATTTGCCTTGGTGGTGGGGAAAGCAGCAGTTTATTCTTAGTCTCAAAACTCCCCCACCCCCCAGAGATGGAATCTCGTTGTTGCCCAGGGTGGAATGGTGCATTTCGGCTCACTGCAACCTCAGTTTCCCGGCTTCAAGTAATTCTCCTGTCTCAGCCTCCTGAGTAGCTGGGGTTACAGGCACATGCCACGACATCCAGCTAATTTTTGTATTTGTAGTACAGACGGGCTTTCACCATGTTGGTCAGGCTGGTCTCAAACTCCTGGCCTCAAGTGATCCGCCTGCCTCAGCCTCCCAAAGTGCTGGGATTACAGGCATGAACCACCATGCCCAGCTAATGTCTCAAAACTTTTTAAAAATTTTTTAGTTTTTCTTTTTGTGGGTGTGTGACTCTAGCCAAAGACAATGTCTCAAAATACTTGCTAAAGTGAATGCCCTGACTTAAATGGCCAAATGTTTACATTCTCAGGAAGGAAAGGAGTACAGAGGGATTTGCAAAAGTCACCATTTCAAAGTAT
Source organism: Cheracebus regulus (assembly GCA_963574635.1). Classification (NCBI taxonomy): domain Eukaryota; kingdom Metazoa; phylum Chordata; class Mammalia; order Primates; family Pitheciidae; genus Cheracebus; species Cheracebus regulus. The sequence continues at coordinate 41,779 of CAUYQU010071533.1, read as the reverse complement.
CCAGTACCAGAACACACTGAACCTGGCTAAAGGCATCCAGAACAAATCTTGTTTTATGCTCAGTCCATGTTTGGGGGAAAAACACAGTTGTTATTGGTTCTACTAAATGTTGAATGTAAGGCCAGGAACTATAGGAAGTATGAAAGCATTAAGCTCTGTGTTCAGGAAATAGTTGAGAAAATAACAGAGTGCTAAAACTGCATGAAAAACAGGCTACAGAAATTCAGAGAGGAATATCAATTAAAGTAGGGTAGAGAAAACAACAGAACTGGTTGACAAATAATATGTTCCAGGAAAGATGACACATACGGAAAGGTGAGGCATATGGAAAATGGGGAAGAAAAAATGGCATCTTCCTAGAGAGCAAAATGAGGAAATACTGAGCAGCAAATTTACCAGATTCACAAATTTCAAAAAGTTGAGGGAACAATTGAAATTACTGCAATGAATGTTGGCTTTGCAGTAAGTTAGGCTGGACTCAAATCCCAACTCTGCCTCCCTAATAGATGAATGCCCTTGAATAGGCTTACTCCCCCACTGAAATATTTCTCCCAGTTTGTGACTTGTCTTCTCTTCCTTGTAACATTGTCTTTTGACATAGAGCGTTAGTTTTCAATATTAATGAAGCCTAATTTTTTTCTTTTCTTTTTTTTTTAATGGGTCAGCCTAGCTGACTGCTGGGCAGAAGCTGCCCTCAGTTCCTTGCTGTGTGGGCTTTCCCAACATGGTAATTTGCTTCATTAAAGCTAGCAAGTGAGAGTCTGCTAGCAAGAAGTGACATACCTGTAATGATGATTAGAAGGAATTTACTCAAGGGGAAGGCATATTCAATGTTGTAAACACCAAGAGGCACAGGAGTCACCCGGGTCATCTTAGAGGCATGTTCATTATACATCTTAAACAGACTTAAGGTTTATTTCAGGGGAATGAGGGAACCTAGACCATCCAAGTTTTTGGACATGAGTGTCTCCAAAAGTATAGGGATTATTCTTGGTCAGAAATGTTTTCTAAGCTGTGAAAACATCCACCCAAAAATGGGGTTATTGTAAGAATTAAATAATATAAAGTATAAGATTGAATTACACTAAGTTGAAGTTTGTATAAGTAAACAACAGTTAAATGTCAGCAATTTCATACGGTTCTTAGATTAAAAATGTACAGTCTGTCATATGGTAGGTACTCAATAATATTTGCTGAACTACACTACCTTATTTCATGAAGAACACTAATTATTGACTAAAACAGAAAACAGTACCTCACCATCACACAGAACATGTTTCTTCTCAAATCTAATAATACAATCAATTCTTTTTCATCCAACATTTTTTACTTAAGTTTTCCTCCAAATCCAATTTCCTCAAATCAACATTCATGTTTGCCACTTACCTTGAACTTTTTCTCCTCTTTTTATGTTTGGAGTCCAAAAGCAAGAACAATACTATAGAAAGACTTAAAATGATGAGTACAATGTGTAAGAATGCTACAAAACACTGTTAGGATAGCAATTCCCCTCCCCTCATACACTGTATGTATAATCCTGGATTATAACCCTCAGCAAGTACATGCAATAAGCAGAGTTTCTATTTCCAAGAAGTTACTTATCATGAGAACTCACTGCTTTTCATGAATAAAAGTACGTCATAGACAGAGATGACCAACCAATTGTTAGTTTTCAATGGTTTAGCAAAAGCTATTGGTCAGCCAGTCTACAGACCTAATTCATCCAAAAATAGTATTTAAAAAACAATGACTTTTCTTCTTAAAAAGAAGGAAAGACACTGGTTGAAAAGACAACAATATGGAAGAAGCTGCAACCTTTCTGTTGACATCTGATTAAATAAACTCAGATTGAAGGTTTTTTTTTTTTTCTCTTTAGGCCTGCATAATTTGTCCTACTATATACAAAAGAACCCCATTCAAGAAGAAACTAAAAAAAAATTTTTATTAACAATTTGTTGGTGGCAAAGAAAACAACGTCTTTACATACATGTTTACAAAATATTTCTATAAAATAATTGTTTTCCTTTCCTTTTAAAAGATCTTTTTTTATTTGGCCAAAGATTAAAACATTACCATAAGCAATGAATCTCAGCACTTTTATATAAACAGTTATTTCTTTCCTTTACCCTTTTCCTTAAATTCAACACTCTTACAGGCTAAATTGACAGTGATATTTAGAAGGATGAACATGTAGTATGATTAATGATAGAACTGTTATATTAGGAGATAATGCTAAAGTTGTAAGTGCTAGTTGAGAATAAGAAGGATTTGGAGGATTTTTTAGGGGTGGGAACATAAAGCATTCTCGAATATCACTACCAGGGGAGGAAATGCCCAACAGCATCCCTGCACTCAAACATGGGACTGGTAGGTCAGAGTATTCAATTTATTAAGCTATAGTCTCCATTTTTAAATCTTGGCAAAGGATACTAGGGAATGAAGAGATTACTTGCTATCAGAAGCTACAGACCTAGAGCTAGCTTAAAAATCGAAAACCCAAGTTCCTATCAGGTAACAAAAACTAGTCAAGACTATTAAAGCAGCCTTTTGTTGTTGTTTCTAATACACAGAAGGGAAAACACAAGAAAGAAAAGGAGGATAGAAACAGATTGGTGTCTTCTATCTTCATATTAGTATCTTCTATCTTAGAGAAAATATCTTTTTCTCTAAGATACCAGGTAATTAGTATTGCAGAATTTTAACCAGTAATACTACTATTGAAATATCTGTGTCAATTAAAGGGGGAGAGGCAAGCAAGATGTATCTTTGCATTTACTGCTGTAGTTCCCAAACACACAGAGATCATCAAAATATGCAGTATCTTTTCCCAGGGATAACCAATTTATGTTCAATAGTTTAGATTTTTTTTTTTAAGTATTTTGGCTATTCATATAATTTTTGTCTTACATTTTTCCATTTATAAACCTCATTATCTCCATTTGCCAGAATATTTTTCATTGAACATGACGTAATTCCCAGGATCAAAAATTTCAAGGTCTCTATTTTGTCAAAACAATCCTTTACTTTCCTGAGAGTGTTCCTAAGCTGATTTGCAAAATAAGTACAAATCTTGGTAAAGGTTTTTCATTTTATTCTTTAATATTGAGCAATGCAAGCTCTGTTTGGAGGAAAGTAAAGTAACCTCATCATAATACTGTTCATCTTGGGTAGATAAACTACAGTTTGTTGAAAATAACTTCACTTTCAAATATTTCATTATCCTAAATTTGTAGAGAAGGTGGTGGCAATGCTACCACTAAAAAACAAGTGTGTGGTGGGCAGGCGGGAGGGGCAGTTCGGAGTAAGAACTGGGTAGAAGCTGGCAAGAAAAGCTAAAGATTCTAACCCACAAGCTTTTTGTTACCATGCATTATTGAAATTACTATAAAATTACTGCTAAAAAATATTTTTCTAAAGCCATTTTGTCACATGAGTTGGGCACAGAAACCTCCAGCTATTATGTATGGACAGACGTCTATTCAGTTAAAAAGGTGAAATTCCAAGGAAAAACAAAAGAACATCTGGTTGCACCATATAAAAGTGGACACTTAACCAAAATGCCTTGCAAGTAATAAACTAGTAGTGACTTGAATACCACATATGTACCTACATTTCTAGCACCTAAAAATTAATTTAAATCTCCATTTAAAAAATAAGCATAAGTGAACTGTGAAAATAAAGTTGTAAATAATGTAAAAATCTCTAAGTTACACTTAAAATATAAATTAGAATCAGGCAATTTTGAATCTAATATTTACTGTAAATATCTGAGTGAAAGATGATATCCTTTCAACATTGAGTCCCCAAACCTAAATTTCAGCATAAATTCTTTTAGTACTAACAATTGGTTTATCCTTACTCAATAATATAAACATTAAATAAAAATTGCTTGTTATTAAAAATAAATAAATGTGAAGATTTTTTAAATGGCAAACACACACACACATCAGGGACTTGATTACTGCAAGGTATAATATTTCTTCTAACACAAAAATAACAAAGAAAACCAGAAATTAGAAACTTACCGATAGCAATTAAGGATATCTGCTTTTTTAAATATAAATTTATAAACTATTTAACTGTTAAAACATGACCATTGTTTCATCCAAATTAATTTTCCCCAACAACTGTAGCAAGTAGAGCTTCTAGGAATAGACTAACCTTGTTTGCTACTCATCAAAATAACAAACATCCAAAGACACAACACTGTCAAATATAAGTAGCTGACATTAATAAAAGGAAAGAGGCACTTTTTAAACCCAAGAAAGACCTGGCTGTCCTTCAATACTTAGTACAGAGGTATTGTATAAATGGCCTGTGGTGATGAAATACATGTAAACTTCTGAAAAGAGACTTTTTCAGGCTTGTTTTACAAGTTATCATGAGACTGCACATTTAACACATGGATTCAGCTTCCAGCTAAGACTTTAAAAGGACACACTCCATTTTTCATCACACTATCTTAACACTACTTAGACAAAGTATTTAGTGTCCAGGCCAGGTGTGGTGGCTCATGCCTGTAATCCCCAGCACTTTGGGAGGCTGAGGGGGGCGGATCATTTGAGACCAGGAGTTGCCTGGCCAACATGGCGAAACCTCATCTCTAAAAATATTAGCCAGGCATAGTGACACGTGCCTGAAGTCCCAGCTACTCAGGAGGCTGAGGCAGGACAATCGCTTGAACCAGGAGGCAGAAGTTGTAGTGAGCAGATTGCACCACTGCACTCCATCCTGGGCAACAGAATGAGACTCCATCTCAAGAAAAGGATTTAGTGTTCAGGAAATGACCTGGTTTTCTGAACACATTTTTTAAACTGTCTCTGGTTTTTACACAGATTTTCAATTTACCACATTGAGATAACTGATATGTCAACTATGAATTTCGTAATAAATTAGGTAGTTATTTGGATGTGACATGTCTAAAAAGCAAGAAGATTAATTTTCAATAGTACAAGTGATATTAAGTTACTTAGACTATAAGCTTATTCCTATGTGCCATTGTGGCGCTTTGGGGTGGGGATATTTTAAAGCACAAGAAAGGGAACTTAATTCTTTATAACTAACATTCCTCCCCTAAACCTTATTATCCAATCTAAAACTCAGCTGATCTTTGACCATTCCTAAGAAATACAACCTCAAAGGTCAAGAAATATCCTGCCATATATTCAAGAGATCCTATCATAGTCTCTATCTATACCAATATATAGCTATATACATAGAAATATGGATATATATAATATAGAGAGCAAAATATGTTTAACGATGTTACTTTATAACCAGGATTATTATTACTATTATATTATTATTATTATTATTATTTTGAGACAGAGTCTCACACTGTCACCCAGGATGGAGTGCAGTGGCATGATCTTGACTCACTGCAAACTGTGCCTCCCGGCTTCAAGCAATTCTCCCACCTTAGCCTCCCGAGTAGTAGATTACAGGTGCCTGCCACAACACCCAGCTAATTCCTGTATTTTCAGTAGAGACGGGTTTTTGCCATGTTGGCCAAGCTGGTCTTGAACTCCTGACCTCAGGTGATCTGCCCACCTCAGCCTCCCAAAGTACTGATACAGACGTGAGCCACCGAGCCAAACCCAGGATAACTAATTAAATATATTCTTTAAATGTTCTGTTGTTCTTATGGGAAGATGCTTGTGTCCGCTAATCTTAGGATGACTCTATAAATAGAACTATAAGCTTCCTTAAATTTCATCTGTGTTCTACCTCAAAAACCAAATAAACAGAAAATATACTTGAGACATTACAATTTTTACACCAGAAAAGAAACAAGAAAACTTATACACATTTCCTACATCAATTCTTAGAAAACATAAAAACTAGTATTTCCAATTTTAAAAACATGCTATCAAAGCTGCAAGTAAGAAACACAGACAAAAGCAACAAAAAATCCAAACAGCATACCCAATAGAGGAACCCAACTCAGAACTGACTGCATATCCTCCTCCTTTTTTGAGTTACAACAATGTAATCAATTGAGTGTAAAGCTTGTTCAATTTATAAATTCCATACACATTCCTTAATCTTTAATAAAATCACAAAAAGTCTTGCTTCAACCAAAATCACAGAATACTATTTGATAAAATAATCTTTATGTAAAGCTAAATTTATCCTTACAATCAATGTTAGGCAAGCCTAATCCTGCTCCCTGATCATGAATAAGAAGGTCCAGGTAAGAAATGAGAAAGTTAGGTTCAACTATAAAATAATCTGCAATTTTGGTTGAACTAAATTCCATGTTTTAAATCAATTCAATGAAAATAAATAATCAGTTTTGTCCTTAAGTAATTCACATAACCACCCTATGGTTAAATATAATGCGTGGTTATTAAAAATAATCTTTCTACTAGATCTACTCTTATTGTATGGTTATTAGAAATAAATCTTTCTACTAGATCTACCCTTTTTAAAAGTTAAATACTACACCACATTTTAAATACTCTACCATATTTAAAATACATGCTGGTGGCTCATGTGTGTAATCCCAGCTTAAGGGAGGCGAGGTGGGTGGATCACTTGAGGCAAGGAGTTTGAGATCAGCCTGGCCAACATGAGAAAACCCCATCTTTACTAAAAGTACAAAAATTAACTGGGCATAGTGGTGCACATCTGTAATCCCAGCTACTCTGGATGCTGAGGCACGAGAATAGCTTCAACCTGGGAGGGAGAGGTTACAGTGACCCAAGATTGCACCACTGTAATCCAGCATGGCTGTAATAGAGTAAGACTGTCTCAAAAATAAATAAATAAGAGGAACTGAATGTTTATCCTATATCTGATAGTAAGTAGCTATATAAACAAAAGAAAGTTATGATATTTGTATGTGTCTCAGGTACTATAACAGTAAAATTAAGGTAACAATGTCTGGCTTGTAATCCTTGAGATTAAGAGGTGGAAAATGTGAAACACATTAAAAAAACTTTTACGTACGATACATTAAATAAATAAGGTGTTTTCATTCATGTCCTAAAAAGTCAAAGGTGGAAGACCCTTAGAAGTAATACTCTTCAATTCTAACTCACATTAATAAAGAAATAAACACTTTATCTAGAAAGAAATAGTGACGCATTCTAGCAAACTAGTAGCAACTCACCAGCAAAGTGGTAAACAGATTCCAGTCCAGAATTCGTAACAATCCCTAAGTATCTTTTTACTTGAGAGTTGGCTGGACATATCACTGGGTATGCAGCTAAAGGACATTTTATTTAACTTTCTTAAATTTTTCAACACCTTCAAGTAATGGTAAACATCATAGGACACTGACAAATATGAGCTAAGAATCATGGGCCAAAGGGTTCAATTGTACCAAATAACTTACACTACCATTTATTTCATTTAGCATCACATATAGAGCCTAGAAATACTAAATTCTACCCTACTTTAAAATTAGCGAGGAAGATGATTTCCACAATCAAAAACTGAAAGCTGACAAAAGCCAATTAAAAAATGCTTCCAGTTAAAAGGTTTATGCTTTCCTGATCTTTAGAAAACACTTCACATGAAGATTATCTTATTCTCCTTGCTTCAAAAATTCAATTCATTGAAACTGAACAAACACTGACTGAGTACCTATTCTATGCTAAATTCAAACTGACAATAATTTTTTTTTTTCTTGAGACAGGGTTTCGCTCTGTAGTCTGTGGTGCTGTGATCTCACCCAGACTGTAGTCCGTGGTGTTGCGATCTCAGCTCACTGCAACTTCCGCCTCTTGGGCTCAAGCGATCTTCCCACCTCAACCTCCTGAGTAGCTGGGACTACAGGTGCATGCTATGACAGCTGGCTCATTTTTAAATTTTTTAAGTTTATTTATTTTTAAATTTTTTGTAGAGACGAGGTATCACTATATTGCTCAGGCTGGTCTCAAACTCCTGGACTCAGGCAATCCTCCCACCTCAGCCTCCTAAAGTGCTGAGATTACAGGCATGAGCCACTGTGTCTAGCCAAATAAAAAATTTTAAGTGAAAAAAAAATCTCAGAAAAAAACTTCCATTTATAAAATAGCTAAGTTAAAAATACTTTTATTAAATCAAATTCAAGTCTAAGAATTTTCAAAAACTCACAAAACTCAGTATGATCTAATTTTTGTTTTCATCTTGTTTTACTACTTTTACTAAAATGTAAGATCACAGTCCGTAATTCAGAATATCGTAGACAAAAAAAAATTAAGTTTTTTCAAAAAGTTACATAAAGATCAGAACTCAGTCCTGCTTATAGCTGCCTCAGTTGGCCTTCAATAGCTTAATAATGGTATTTAGATTCTCTCTGGTTTCATTATTAGGATAAGGAAAAAATATGACTATATTTAATAAAATTACAAACTGAACTTTGCAGTGAGAAATGTTCATTTGAACATATAATTTACAATTGATAATGAAAAAACAACTCCATTATAGCATAGCTTTCAAAATCAGATAAACTGGCTTTTAAAATTCTTTCCATTATTTTTATAGAGTGATTGCCAAAACTTTGCATTAGAATTAAATGCATACACACACACACACACACACACACACACACACACACACACACACACACACACACACACAGAGAGAGAGAGTAAATGTTATACGTCCTGGGTATAAACCTCTATGGAATCATCAGAGAACCCTAGAATAAATGACAAATCCGAAACTCAGAAGTTCTTTACATAGTACTAATTAATACTTGAAGACAGGATGGGCAAACAAATCCATCCTCAACTTTAAAGAGGTAGAGGTTCCAGTTATCAGCATTAGTTGAGAGAGCCTTGCCAAAATGCATAGCATAGCCATAGATGAGATTATGCCATGCCACCCAGCTGTACGTACTGGTATGTGATGGGGTACTAGAACTGGAAGTAGACAGGAAAAAATCTTAGGTGACAGTTGCTCCTAATACTTTGACATTAATGGGTATTTTAAAAAAAACATAATCCTTCAAATTCCTTTTCTGCTAACTGATATGGCTGTGTTTTAGACTGAAGCAGCAGCTCTGTTTGAGTCATTTATTCAAAGATCAACTTTATTTTAGGAAATGGTGGAACTCTGCCCTATATTTAAATGTTTTAACTAAAACACATTAATTATTCTAAGGGTCCCCTAGTAACTGGCGCACCAGTGTTTGCCCAGTAACAATTAAGCAATAATCAATTTATAATTTCTGTTTAAAGTTAGTATTAAATGATCAAAATTCATTCTAATTTAAAAATAACTTCTCAACAGTTTTATACAAATAAGTTCCATTTTATTTGTATACCAGCTTTTTCTCAGCTTGGTGATCATAGTTATACATCTCCAGGTGATACTGATGTTGACAGTTCAGGGACCCTACTTTGATAATCACTGATCTAGCTTTTGTCTGAATAATTCTTACGCTTTTATGAGGACACAGCACATTTTCATTATTAGAAATTCTCATTATACAAGGCTGGTGGATCTCTTGAGCCCAGGAGTTCAAGACCAGCCTGGGCAACATGGTGAAACCCCATCTTGAATGAAAGAAAGAGACAGAGGCAGAGAGAGAGAGAGACAGAGAGAGACAGAGAGAAAGGTGGGAGGAAGGAGGTGGGGAGGTAGAAAGAGAGAAAAGGAGGGAGAGAGCAAAGAAAAGGAAGTAAAGAAAAGAAAGGAGGAAAGAAAGAAAGAGTCCGAGTGTGGTGGCTCACACCTGTAATACCAGCACCTTGGGAGGCCTAGGCAGGTGGATCACCTGAGGTCAGGAGTTAGAGACTAGCCCGGCCAACATGGAGAAGCCCCATCTCTACTAAAAATACAAAATTTAGCCAGGTATGGTATGGTGCCAGATGCCTGTAATCACAGCTACTCTTGAGGCTGAGGCAGGAGAATTGCTTCAACCTGGGAGGCAGAGGTTGCAGTAAGCAGAGATCATGCCACTGCACTCTAGAGTCAGAGAGACTGTGGGGGGCGGGGAGGGGGTGGAGAAAGGAAGGGGAGGGGAGGGGTGGGAGGGAGGAGAGGGTAAGGAAAGGGGAGAAAGGAAGGAAAGGAAAAGCGGGAGAGGAGGGAAAAGGGAGGAAGGAAAGGAAAAAATAAAGGACGGAATTCGCATTATAGAACATTCAATGTAAAACTGAAGCTCCCATTTCTTACAATTTTTCTACCTAGAACAAGAGGACAAATACTATTCTTTCTCATTTATGACAATCACTCAAATATCTGAAGAAAACTCCCTATCTTTAAACTTACCTTCTCCAAAGTAAGACACCAATTTCTTCAACCACATCTCTCTAAACTATTGAGGTCTTTCATCATTCCCTGTAGACACTATAGTTCTTAGTGCCCCCCCCTTAATACATGGCACTTAAAATTAAAAGTTTTAATCTCAATAACAGTGTACATGTGGCTTTATTAATCTACTAGTCAATAACAGCTTGGTAAGTATAACAGGTCTTCCAACAACCATATTACAGCACCTTCCAAATGCCCATCTATGGACTGACACCAATACTTGTTGAATTTTTCAGTGATGCAGAGTAAATGAGAAAATACCAGTGTAGTAATTTTTTCATCAACTTAAAGCTATTCAAGTTAAATTACTCTATCACTCTGAGTTTAAGTCCTTCCTAAATAATGGGAGTTACTTTTAAAATAAAATAGTAATGAAAGATGGTAGCTGTCTTTTCAAAAGTCCTTATATGGCAAAATTTTCACATTTCACAATCCTTTTTAAAAATGTTGGTCTAGTGTCCTAAAATACTCAGATAAAGAGGTTCATCTGATCTAGCTTCTGATATCATCTAGGTAGCCAAGCACTTAGAATAATTTAAAGAATTTGCAACAAGTAATCACAAGCTCTACTGATCACTTTTTTGATTAGTTTATGGAACCAAAGTAAACCTCCCAATGTGTTCCAGCAAACAAAAGGGCTATATAGTTATTTAACACTAATTTCTAAGACTTCTTAGTTTCCCATACCTATTTCCCACTTACCTTTATGATCCTAAATCACACTCTAACCCAGTCAATCAGACTACATCAAATTGAGAGAGGACTGTGACGGCAGAAACTTACCACCACTTTTTGCAGTCTAGGTTATTTGTCAACTTTTGAACTACAAATGACACCATCTATGACAGGAGACAGCAAATTATGGCCCACAGGCCAAATCCAGCTCACCGTCTTTGTATAAATAAACTTTTATTAGAACACATTCACATTCATTTGATTACACATTGTCTATGGCAGTTTTTGTGCTACAATTGCCAAGGAAAATAGTTAGGACAGAAACTATATGGCCTGTGAAGCCCAAAATATTTACTATCTGGTCTTTTACAGAAACATCTACCAACCCGTAATCTCAGGGAATAAACTATGTTTGGAATAAATATACCAAAGCAATATTTAAGATCTGTAACAATAACCATTAACTAGCTCAGAACACCAACCATCCAAATGGGAACACCTAAATACAAATACTGGTGTATCTGAATAGTTCTTTATCCTACTCTGTATGAAGATTTATTGCCCACCCAAGACAGAGCACTTACCTGCTCAATGAGCTAATGTTTAACATACATTTCTCAAGGATTCACTAGCGGAATAGTGAAGAACCCATGAATACGCTGCTCTGTGCAATCTAAGGTAAAAAAAAAAAGTTGCTACAAAACACTCCAAAGTATATAATAAAGAAGCAACTGTATAGAGCTACATAAGAATTTCCTTTATATTTTAGATTACAAATACAAAACTTTTAAAGGCACTTAAAGTAGAAAAGCTTAAGTTCAACATTTTAGGTAATATTAACTGCATTAAATAATGCAAACTAATTTCCTTTTGTGTTAAATAACAAGACTTTCATTTCCATGTATGTGAAGTTGAAATCAAAAGATAATGTCTCTAATCTACATTACTCATGTAGCTATTAAAAATAAATGACACCAGAACCTCTAAAAAACAAAGTCACAATATCAAAGTACTCTGAAACTGGAGAGCACTTAAGAGATCCCCTCCACATTTTACAAATGAGAAAGTTTCAATATGACATAGAACACTTAAGTTCAGAGAACTAATCAGTGGCAGAAATAGAACTAGAACCCAACACTCAAGTATCAGTTTGGAACTCTTTCTACTTCATGACCAGGTATGTTCATGTTCTAGGAAAGGGTAGAGTGGTATCAAAATATTCTGCAGGTCTGTTGGTTTAGAGGGTTTTTTGAGGTTTACTACATTGCCCAGGCTGGTCTCAAGCTGGTGGGCTCAAGTGATCCTCCTGCCTCAGCACTCCAAGTAGCTGGAATTACAGGTGCATACCACCATGTACAGATTCTAGGGTTTTATAAGTGCTAGAAACATACTTGTACTATAGTCCACCCAACTTAGGCAATCCTCTTGTCTTTTTAAAAATCAACAATAAAATTACAGAAAGACAAAAATGATTACTTGTTAAGCAACTCTTATTAGAATGATCAAATAAACAACTGATTATGTTGTTATGCTAACAAATTGTCAAAGACTCAAAAAACTGATACTGGCGAAGGGGCAGTATGATGGGTGCTCATACATTTTTAGTTTAGCACAATCGTTCTGAAGGTTGGAAATATTATAAAGAGCCTAAAAAGTTCTCACAACCTGAACCACTTATTCCATTTACATGAGTCTATCCTAAAGAAAGTGTCTAATATAGAGATCAAATTTTACAAACAAGGATGACTCCTCCACTATTATTTATAATGGTGAAAGATTAGAACAACCTAATATCCAAAGAGAGAAGTAATTAAATTATGGCATATTCATACAATAGAATATTAGGCAGCCACTTTTAAAAGTCACATTTTCAAAGACATGGGTAAATATTTATGAAGTTAGCTTATAAAAAACAGGGTACATAACTATATGGTCAGTATAATCGCAAGTTTGTTATTACACACACACAAACACATGTGCACACACTCATACACAGAAATAGCATAGACAAAGACTGAAAAATATTAACAGGGTTATCTCTGGGTAGTGAGAGTGCAGATAATTTTTTCTCTTATAACTTTTCAGTATTTTTCAAATTGTCTGTAATAATCATGTATTAGCCTTATACTCAGAAAACATTTTAAAAATTCACTGTTGTCAATTTTAAAATTTTTATAGTTCATATTAAACAGGAAATAAATATTAATGTACTTAAAAGTGTATCTAAAGTATGGAAAATAAATCACTAATGTGTAAAATTATAATTTCCAAACATACATAGGTAGACGACTTTGAATTTAAAAGGGTAACATTATTTTATCTCATTCAAGTATAGAAAGTTGATATTTAATAAATAAAAAACATAAATCTTTAAATAAAATTGGTGCGAGGCATCTAAAAATTGTGCTACTCGGGCATAACACTGAAGATATAAACACTCTCGCCAATATAATGTAGACACTCAGTGTTAAGTTAAAATAGGTATAATGCAGTACATACATGGTGACTGAATTATTAACTGAATTATATCTTTTTTTTTTTTTTGGCCAAAGTGACTAGAACCAGTCTACGCTAAAGAAAGAAAGTAATACAACACCATACCATTATTTTAGTTGGAAGAGCCGCACCAAAAATCATGACAAAAAAAATTGTGTAACTATAAGAAAATCCAGTGACTTGTTGTTGATGATGTTAATGATCTCTTGCTAAAAATTCAAGTAAAAGAGTCAAACTGCTTAAAGCACTAAAAAAGCACACAGCAGTATATGGTCTGCAATGATATGAAAAACACTTAAGAACACTCTTCAATGTTTCCTCATTTGCAGACTATCAAATGTGATCTTTGAAGTCAAGGATTACATCTAAGTTCTTTTACCAATCTTGAATATATACTGTTACAATACAGTAATGACACAAAGGGATGTCACACACAAAAAGGCAAACTGCATGTAATTTAAAAAGTTAACTTTAAGATTATATGATTCTAATTTCTGATTTTAAAAAAAATCATATAAATATATAAAATATAAAATACATCCTAATATATTTTTACATAAGAGCTGAGGTTTACCATTTTTAACAAAAATTCTGAGATGGAATTAATAAAAAACAATTTTTATATATACCACAGAGCAATAAGTTTAAATCAGACTATTTTGAGTTGTGTAGCCCTTTATTAGCAACTAAAATAGAAGGTATCTGTTGTACAACACGGGTAGTAATTGACTATAACTGGAGATTTATTATATTCTAATACAGATCATTTATAAATGCAATTTCTTTATTAAAAAGCTTCCACCTTTTTTGTTTGTTTGTGTACAATTTGCAAAACTATTCTGAAAGCGGAATATATGTGCACAAGTCTGCAAAGAGTGCAAATTTAGGATATGGTAAATGCTTTACAAGTTACTTTAAAAAAACTGTCTGCCACAACTGAGCCTTTACATTGTCATCTTTTTTGATCAAAATATTTTGATGCCAGCCTTCCTTACACTGCCCTAAACTATAAAGCATTTTTAAATGAGTTGAAATTAAGGAAGGACTACACCTACTAGAAAAAAAGAGAAGAAAGTTCTATTAGTTTGAGGTTTCAGAATCCCCCCAAACCAGGACCAGTATCTTGGTAAAGGCTAGGCTGGGACCCCGGACAGAGTATGAGAATGTGCAGGTGGCATCCCTGAGGATTCAGAGCTTCAGTGGACCGTGAGTGCTCCAGCTGCATAACTCACTGAACTGTCTTGCCAGTTTCTACACTGGCTTGACTGGGCATAATTCAAAAAGGAAAAGCTCATATTCATTCCATTCTTCTGGAGCTCTGTGATAGCCTAGAAAAAGAAAAATTTGGTTAGACACATACCACATAAAAAAGTGGGCATTCAATATGTTCATGGTTTGACTTTGTCCACTTCACAGCTGAAGCCTAGATTCCTCTTTTGCTCTTTGGTTTCTTGAATTTCTCTTGTTGCATCGTATTAAAATAGAAAAAAAAAAAGAATTCCTAATATCATTCTCTCAAATAACTTCTAATCTTATTTCTTGATAATTAAATATCAGTCATTATTTACCCTCTCTCTCCCTGTAATAATGCCACTTTTTAAACCCTTTTTAACTTTTTAAATATATTTCTCTTTACTGTATAAACAAAATTCCTGGCCACTTCTGGTCTTAAGATGTCACAGTCTTTGTCTGACTTTGACTATATTTGAAATGTATATAAATTAAAATCCAGATATAAGAGGTATATGCTAAGATTTTTACTTTAATTGTAGACTGGTTCAGCGTTTACTTTATAATAAAAATATTATTTGATTCCATTCAGATTTTAGGGAATTAGTAGTTTATTCTAGCTTCAATTTCAAAAATTAGTTTAAGCTCTTGAAAAGCTTTTCTTTGAGCCTATCAATACAGCTTAAAAGAAAAATGATTCTTAAAAACCCATAATATATTACCTTTCAAATCACATTTAAATAACATTGGAGTTAGGGTCCTACCCTAGCCTATTCTGCGCTACATTATCTTCTCCATTATTTCCCTGCTTCTTCAAATGAGCCCATTGTTACTTTCTCCTCCCATTCCTGAATTACTTTCTCCACCCATTCACTTTCTTCTTTCTCAGTGAATGTCATATTTTCATTCAGTAAATTAACAGTTTTACTAATTAGAAAAAAAAAACACATCAACTGTCTTGCTTTATTACATTATGAACACCTAAAGTGTAAGAGCAGAATCTTCCATTTATTTTTTATAAAGTCTAGACCACTAAATAAAACCAAAAAATTAATTAAGAGATCACTTTAGTTTTTATTTATAAAGAGCATATTAGAACTAAGAATCAAGACAAAATAAGGGTTTCTATTCTAAATAACTTTCTGTATTTAACAGAAAGTATTAAACTGTATTCCAATGATAAATAACTTTATTCAAGTAACCAAAAGCAATGAAACTTCAAATTATGTTAAAGATGCTAAAAAGAAACTTGACCACAAGTACATAAAACCAGTGATGCCACTGTATTACAATGATAATGAGATATTTTGTAATATCACATGACCAAAATGTTAAGTCAAGCCTTCCTAAGGATACTTACATTTAATAACACCCCAATGGGATGTCTTCCACATATAGTATTATGGTATTTCTTCAAGTAATTGCTAAAAGATACAGGGTCTAATTGTTCTATGATACTCATACCCTAAAGAAACAACAAAGAAGAAGAAGGGGAAAAAAATAAAATAAAAATGACAGTATTTATTATTTCCTAATCATATTTTAAAACTGTTACTTAAACATAATTCTTCAATTAGGGAGACACAAAGAAAACAGATTAAATAAACCTTGTGAAACATCAAACTCATTCACCATTATAATTAACTCTATTAACAGAAAACTTTTAACCCCCAGTTTATTTTCTCCAACCTCCAGGTATGTTTCTATACTACTTTAACCAGTTGTCATTTATCTCATAATCCTCAAACATTTCATAATATTTTATCTTCCTCACAGAAAGAATACACAAAAGTCCACTCTGAAAATCTGTATATGGAACCTAAAATTTAATTTATGGCTCTTTTCTCTATATCCATTATATTTTTCCTGCTTTTGGCATGAAAAATCAAGAGTTAATTGTAATTGAACTATTTCTATAACATAGACTTCAATATCAACAGTGTAAGGTATTTTAAATTACCAGCATTAAATAATCTAGGTATGTGGAAAAAAAAACCCACAAACTAAGAAAATAGTTAACATACTTTAATTTAAAGCTCATGATAAAGGCAGGTTTAAGCAACACAGATCTCTCTTTTTTTTCTTTTTGAGATGGAGTCTCACTCTGTCACCCAGGCTGGAGTGCAGTGGTATGATCTCAGCTCACTGCAACCTCCACCTCCTGGGTTCAAGCGATTCTCCTGCCTCAGTCCCCAGAGTAGCTGGGATTACAGGCACGCACCACCAAACCCAGCTAATTTTTGTATTTTAAGTAAAGACCAAGTTTCACCATGTTGGCCAGGCTGGTCTTAAACTCCTGACCTTAAGTGATCTGCCTGATGTGGCCTCTCAAAGTGCTGGGATTACAGGTGTAAGTCACCGAGCCCAACACAGATTTCTATGAACAAGATTAATAATAAAGGAAAGCTTTTCATCTCTTTGTTCTTTAAACTAGAATGCCTTGTTTTCAAGATCTTAATACAGAATAAAACTTGTTAGACTACTGTTAAAACAACCACTATGACTTGAACATTAGTTTACACTAAATTCTGCAATCTCCAAATACATTAAATAATGTATTTATAACTCATTAATATAGAACAAATCACCAAGTCAGGGAAATAAATCACTGATTCAAGCTAATTCATTCACCAATTATATTATTTTCTTATTCAGTTAAAACATTTTCTGTTCAATAAATTGGATTCATATCCTCTGGGAGAAATGTAAATGACGGTTTAACTAGGGACTTAAGTGGTTATTCTGTGTTTTTTTTTTATTTAACATTTTAACAAAACAGGTACAGTGTAAAAGCACCAAGAGTAATCAGATAAACATTGTTTAAAAAAAACTCATCTGAAAAATGATAGTAACCAGTGGGTGACAGAAATTTTACAGTGGCAGCATCAAAATTTAATTCTACTGAAAAAAAAAACAAAAATAAAACTTTTCTTCAGAATCCAAGTCCTTCACAAACATTATCAATATTCCACATATATATGTGTGTAAATATACACATCTGAAACACAGACACATACATGTACAATCAATTTTGAATTGCTTGCACATGAATTAGCCACTCTCAGATTGGTCCACAACCAGTTTGTAATGCTCAGTTGGTTGTCCCTTGCCAACCAGGGGCTTCCAGGTCAACAGTCTCCACTGACACTTGGAATATAAGCTCAGGGAAACACTAACTTAAAAGTTAAACCTAAGATGGGCTGGGCAGTGTGGCTCATGCCTGTACTCCAGGCACTTTGGGAGGCCAAGGCAGGTGGATCACCTGAGGTTAGGAGTTGAGACCAGCCTGGCCAACATGGTGAAACCACGTCTGTACTAAAAATACAAAAATTAGCAGGCGTAGTGGCACAAGCCTGTAAGCCCAGCTACTTGGGAGGCTGAGACAGGAGAATCACTTGAATCTGGGAAGTGGAGATTGTAGTGAGCCAAGATTGCCACTGCACTCCAGCCTGGGCAACAGAGCAAGACTTTGTCTCAAACAAACAAACAAAAAAGTTAAACCTAAGATAAGAAATATCATAATTCTGATGCCAAAAACATTACAGTACATTTCTAATCCAAGAATGGATTATAGTAATGCAGAGATAGAATTCTAAATCTCTTCCATAAATAATGGATGATCAAGATATAACTCCCTAGAGATAAATGACCAGAGGCACAAACATGGCAAAAGTCCTGGCTCTAAATTTCTCTTTTTCATTGACTACTCTGATTTATTAAAGTATAACAAGAGTCATACTAACAATTCTTTGAACACTCACACAGCTACAACTTGCATACATACAGCAGGTGAACTTCTAATGCTTCTGAATGAAGTCTATCTAGAACACCTTAGCTTAAATATAAATCCACTCATTAATAAATAATGTGACTGAGATTTTAATGTATATTTTAATACTAAAATCTCAAAGCACATTCAGAACAAACATTACATTTATATACTGATATGAATTTAAACAGAAGAAAACTAACGATCACATTTCAGAAGACAAAGTGTTCAAAGTAACTGGGCAAGAAACCCTAATATAGAAAAACAGGAGATTATGAATGCAGAGAAGATACTACTAAGTAAAGAGTTCAAAATGAAGATATACTGGCTAAATTACAACAGAGAAAATTTTAAAATTGAGATGATGGGGAGTTAGACAGTTAAACATGCAATAATTTTAATTCTTGCATATATGTGTGATATAAACCTACTAGTGCAAAAATTAATTCAATTATACTCAATTGGCTGACACAAGTGATATTTTAAGAGGTATGCCTCTTTATAAGGAAATACAGAGGGGAAAATCAAGGCTTTTCTCATAGGTGAACCTCTCTTATTGAAAAATTCATTAAGTATGCAAACAAAAGCAATAATGATAAAATTTAGAAATGGAACATTATTAACTAATACAGAATACTGGCAAATACACTTTTAGATATACCTATGTTTTTAGGTTAACAACTATGAGATTACTATTAAGAAAATTCCAAAGAGACAGAATGCTAGTTCAATACTGTTGGCAAAAGTCCAAGAAGATGAAAAAGAATGTCCTTCCCCGATTATGCTGAATTAACTTTTTTATTTATTAAAACGGTAGAAGATATGATCAGTGACTCTAAAGTCCAGGCAATGAGAGCTTCCTAAGACCTAGTATAGTGAAAATTTGATTGTTGACATAAACTTAATGTGGAAAAGTAGAATCGGTCACTATACTACCCATTCAGCTCTAAGATATAAGGCAGAAATAGGTACCAAAAGCCCAACCATCAAGGATTATGGGTTTCTAAGGAATTTAAATTTCAGCAAGAAATACGCAGACTGAAAGCTAACTCCCTAAATTTAGGGGGTGAACCAATCTATCATTGTGTTGACTCTTCAAGTAATCAGTGAATATTTGTGTCAAATTCCAGGTGGCAACCCTAAACTAAACAGGCAGTATTAACTGACAGAGCTCAAATTTAGGACTCCGATAAGACAACAAATATCTTCTCTCTTTAAAAAAAAGTTTATCTATATTTAATAAAATGGCAAGCTAAAATTTATCGCACAGAAGTAAATCTCTCCCAAAAATAACAAACGCAAAGGAGTAGCAAAACATTTTAGAGACACTTATGAAATAAAAACCAGAATCACGTCTTTTAATTCCAGCCACATAATTAACACCATATTATCGAATCAACAGAATTCTGGGCTCATTTTTTAAAGGATATACATTTATATTTGTGATGAGTACACATTTAGTGAGGTGGAGTAGGAAAAGGAAATATTCTAGTTTCTTTAAGAGGCATCAACATAAAATCCTAACAGTTAAAGTTCTATAGAAAAAGCTCATCTTAAAAATAGCAGTACTAAGTAATGTACTAATAGATGGCTATCTTACAGAAAATGTTATAAAACCTACTAAGAAGCTGCTGGCTTAGGTTCAAGAGAAAGAAGTATGAGTTGACAAAAGGAACAATTTTCACTTTTAAAATAGTAGGAAAGAAGAAAAGTAGTTTATGTTCAAATTAAGTGATGTAACTGACAAATTTAAAAGAAAAAGAAGTTATAACAGATGAATACAATGACATTTTCAGATAATCCCTGCCAAATCATAATTTGCCAATATCCATAATGAGACACTGGTCTACACCAAAAAAAGTAGTATAATTTAAAAAACCTATGACTATCTCATATATATATACATAAAATATGAATAAGTATGGTTATTTCAAGTGAAATTCACAAGATCAATATCTCCATGTAGGTTCCGCTTTAGTCACAGTAATTATTGACATTGCAAAGTACTAATTACCAAAAAAACTGGTCTATAGCCAATAAAATTGTAAGACTTTCAGAGGTTAGATATCCTAAACTGTATTTGATAGTTTCTTCTCCTATATTTTATGTTTTTTCCATAACACTTAATTTCTAAGATATTCAAGTGCTAGAAATATAAATATTTTGCAATAAGAACAGCTATTTTACTTTGGCAACTTAGAAATGGTTTTATTTTCCAGCATTGTAATAACTATATTTAGTAATAGTTTTCTGTTAAAAAAGGATCAAAACTTAATTAACATGCTAATTTTGAAGAGATGTAATCTAAAATTTTATGCTTAGTTTCTTTTTACTCTATCAAACTTTCAAAATGTATACTTGTTACTTATTATTAATTGTAACATTTGAACTGAAACGTTACAATTCAAAACTGTTAACATTTTTCTAATGCTTCTTTGGAGAACCATCCAAGTACATTTTGGCTGAAAATATCACATATGAAAACTAAGATAATGGTTCTCAAATGAATTAAATTATTTGTAATATAATCTATTAGAAAAATATGCAAAAGTATATTCACCATCTGATTATGTACATCAATTAAGACAAGGCATTACTGAAGTCTGCCTAATAGCAAGTATACATATATAAAAGTAACACAAACACACCTAAGTTTATGTCTAGAGCTAACCATTCTTATTATTTTGACTCCTATATTCTAACTCCCAGAATTGACTTGTAAGTTGAATCAACCGTACACTAATAAAATAGAACCCTTATTTATGAGCCATTTAAAAATTCTATATATAAATAAAAACATCTCAACAAATGGACCACAAAAATCAACTCCTAGTCCAAATGTTAAAATCAACCATTAAATTCAATCATATTAATATGAAGCAAATACTCAATATTTATTCAGAAATTATATTCCAGGGTATTTAAATAGAATTTTAAAAATTATGTTCCAGTAATTTGAGATATCTAATGTAAGATAAATCAGATGCAAACGCAAAAGTCAACCTGAGCTTTTTCCCTTTTTTACTTTTTTGAGACAGGTTCTCAGCAAATTTCAACAAAGTTCCACAAGTGAGTTCTGTTGTAATAACGGGGTTAATGATTACTATGTAGCAAATCTCATCTCTGTCTTGGCCTTAATTATCTACTGAGACCTCCCAAACGTACATCTCTAGTCCAATTCAAAGCCTTCTCTGAGCTCCAAACCAAAACAGTTAACCCATTAGCAAAGCCCTTTTGACTCATTTCTGAAAAGATCTGAACTCCATCTACTTCATTCTATCTCCACCAACACCACCACAGTCCAAGTTACTATCATCTCTCCCTTGAACTTCCTTCTACCAACGGCCCATTGTTGCTACTTCTTTTTTTTTTTTTTTTTTTTGAGACAGAGTCTTGCTCTGTCCCTGGAGCTGGACTGCAGTGGTGCCATCTTGGCTCACCGTAACCTCCACCTATCGGGTTTAAGCAATTCTCCTGCCTCGGCCTCCCAAATAGCTGGGACTACAGGTGTGCACCACCATGCCCAGCTAATTTTTGTATTTTTAGGAGAAATGGGGTTTTGCCATGCTAGACTGGTCTCAAACTCCTAACCTCAAGTGATCCACCCACCTCAGCCTCCCAAACTGCTGGAATTACAGGTGTGAACCACTGCACTCAGCCCTATTGTTGCTACTTCTGACCCTCCTATATAATCCATTTGCCATACAACTACCAGAGTGATCTTAAAAATAATGCAAATTATATCATTTCACTTCCTATTGTACTTACATAAAGTTCTTACCCTCAATTATTACCCTGTATTATCAGATCCCTGCCTCTTTTACCACAGCTTACACACCACTCTTCTTCGTCTTAGGCACCATACTCCCATAACACTGGCTTTTTCCTTTTCTTCTAACACACCAGCCTCTTTCCAATCTTAAGGTCTTTGCACTGGCAACTTCTCCTGTTTAAAATGCTCTTCCCTCTGATCTTTACTTGGTTTGCTCTTTCTTATCATTCAGAACTCACTGTAATTTTCATCCTCAAGGTATGAAATTATACCTTTCTCAGACTACTCAATCCAAAACAGCCTCCAATCATTTACCATCTCAAAACCTTTTTAGCTATTTTCTGTGCACACATTACTACTTGACACTAATTAACATATTTCCTTATCTTTTAAAATTAATATGTGTCTCTTTCAATTAGAAGTTTTATAACAGCAAGAGCCATGTTTGTTTACTGCTGTATCTCCACCAACGCCTCAGGATGTATATGCACTCAAAAATAATTGGCAAAATGAAAATCCAAATGTCTACCTGACTGACATCTCCATTTAGATATCTTAAAGGCAACAGCAAACATAATATATCCCTAATAGAATTTATGATCTTCCTGCCCCCCAAAAAATTTTGGTTCTTTCTTCCTGTGCTTATGGCCTAAGTAAATACAACCACCCAACCAGCAGCACAGCCAAAAATTTAGGCATCATCTTTGACATTTCCTTCACCCTCAACCTCAATCCACCTCCAAGTCCCATCATCAATTTGTCTCCTAAATATATTGAATATACACATTTCTGTCCCTCTCTTCTACCACCACCACCCCACCCATTGTCTAAATTACCATCATTTCTCATCTGAACTACCTAACTCCTCCAGCCTCCTTCCAACCCCTTGGCTACACTGCAGTCATATGATCTATTCAAATACAAAACAATTTTATCACTTCTCTATTTAAAATCTTTCAAAATAGCTGTTCTAGAGTCTTTAAGCGTCATTTCTCACCATTCTCACCATTCTCCCTATCCATTTCTCCATCATTCAT
The DNA here is from genome assembly GCA_963574635.1 of Cheracebus regulus. NCBI lineage: Eukaryota > Metazoa > Chordata > Mammalia > Primates > Pitheciidae > Cheracebus > Cheracebus regulus. The sequence continues at coordinate 18,552 of CAUYQU010071533.1, read as the reverse complement.
TCAACAAATGTATCTATTGCGTGCCCACTGACAGGCACTGGGATGGAAAATGGACAAAGTTCCTGATCTCATGAAGCTTATATAATCCAATGAGGGAGATAACCCCAAGACAAATCAGCAAAAGAATAAGTCATGCAGTAATAAATACTGAGAATAAAAATACAGCAGGGTAAGGTCAATAAACAACTGTTCATCCAAGGAGCAAAACAGAAAATGATGCACCCTTTTTGGCTGTCAAACTAATTTGAAGATGCTGTTGGGACTCTGGGATTCAAGGAATGCTGACACAGACAGTTTCATACACAAAGATTGTTCTCCATCAATAAGACTTATAGAATATCTACAGCATTAATTATATATTAATTCCACTTTATATACAAACACAAAGAAGTTTTGCATTGATTTTAATATACAATGAGTTTCCCAGGAATAAAACTATCATTTAAAGTGAGGGAAGACTGTACTTTGTTTTGTTTACAAGTTTACTAAAAATTGTTCACCATTTTGGAAAATCAAGTCACTAGCAATGGCACTTAGTAATTTCAGTCACAAATATATAACTGTGTAAGTTTGTATTTGTAGCTGTTTTTACATTAATAATACTATTCATAAACATTTAAATACTTCATTGTACCTTCTAATTTAGTTGTGCCTGGGTATTTATATTCTTAAATATGTATTTATTATAAATTCCTTTTACTTCCCTTGCATGTTACAGTTAGGACAGTCATGTTTTTAAATTGTGTACAGGAAGATTATATCCATTAATTTATTCATTTGAATAATAAGTACTAAGCACCTACTTATGTTCTCATCACTACTCTGGACACTCTGTATACAAATATCCTGATTGACAGAAATGTAGTAAGTAAATTATTTAGTTTTTTAGAAGAAAAAGTAGAACAGGGTACAGTGGATTGGGAATGCTACAAGGGTAGGATGTAGGATGCAAAATTAAATAGAGTAGTCAGAAGGCCCTACTGAAAAGGTGAGGGCTGAGTAGACTTGAGGTAAATGAGACAGTCAAGTGCAAAACAGCCAAAGCCCTAAGCTGGGCACATACATGGCATTATCAAGACACAGTAAGGAGATTACTGTGTCCACAGTAGAGTGAAGAACGAGTAAAAGTAAGAAAATGGAGGGCTCTTAACATTTGGGGGCTGCAAATCAGGTTGGTCCTTTTAGCCCATCCATTGTAAAGACACTGGCTTTTATTCTGACTGAAAAGGGGCAATTTTACAGGAGTTAAGCAGAAGAGTAATATGATCTGATTTAGATTTTAAAAGAATTGCTTTGGTTCCTACTTTAAGCTACCTGAGACTGAAGAAGACAACGGCAGGTCTAATAAGACCAGTTAGGAAAGTGGAAGGATAGGAACACCATCACCTGAATTAAGAAAGTCTGTAAGTAGAACAGGTCTTGGTGGGAAGAAAATGAGGAATTAAGTCTGGATATGTTTAGTATGAGCTGTTTATAAGACATCCAAATGTAAATTATGTATGGTGTTTGAGAATGTGGTTCTGACTAGAGTTATTCTTACTATTTTTGGTGCAAAAAGCATTGCTGTTTCATAAAATTTAGTACAAACTTGATAAAGATCATGTCCAGGAAGACTTTATTTACTTTGAAAATTTCTAGTACTGAGGTATCTTTTAAAATTACTTTCTGTATGGTTACCTAAACAAAAAAGGGTAATTTTAATGATGGGAAAATTTACATGCATACCACTAATAATTTATATTTCACATACATACACCCATTCCTCCTTATAGATTCTTTCCTAAATGAATAAAATGTTAAGACAAGAAAAGTTAAGCCAGGGAGAAATGAGAATCATACAGCTGATATAATCTTGAGTCAAATCTCTCCAATACCTAAAATCAGGAATTAATGTTACTAGAAATTCTAAAGTAATCTCACAGTTTCCATCTTTAAAAACTCCTCCTTTGACTGTGTTCCCCTGGATCTCCTCATCTACCACATCAGTTAACATTTAAATTTTGTTCCTTTCTATCATAAACTAGTAGAGAACAATTTCTCACATTTGATTTTTGCCTCTTCATTCCAATTTAGCTTCTAACCTGATTGTACTGAAATTGCTCTTGCAAGGTTCTTAATTCACCTCTGTGCAGCATTTGATACTCTTCCTCTCTCTTTGCTAAAGCTCATCCTCTCTGTGGTACCACTCATTCTCAGTTCTCTCTAAGTAGAATTTTACTGGCTCTTCTTTAACTCCTCCTCCACTGAATGCTGGTATGTCCGTCTGATCTAACTCTCCCTTTCTTCATACTAGTCCTTATACTCTCTCTCAAGATTGACTCTCTGAACAATGGCATTGACATCCTTTCTTCCCATCCACTCCTCATACACCAGTAACTTCCAAATGTTTATCTCCACCCAGACCTACCTTCATGTGCTGAACCAATACTGTTCAATAAAAATATAATGCAGGCCAGCCGGGTGCGGTGGATCATACTTGTAATCCCAGCACCTTGGGAGGCTGAGGCGGGCTGAACATCTGAGGTCTGGAGTTCAAAACCAGCCTGACCAACATGGAGAAATCCTATCTCTACTAAAAATACAAAATTAGCCAGGCATGGTGGCACATGCCTGGAGTCCCAGCTACTCAGGAGGCTGAGGCAGGAGAACTGCTTGAACCCAGGAGGAGGAGGCTGTGGTGAGCTGAGATTGCACCATTACACTCCAGCCTGGTCAACAAGGGAAAAACTCTATCTCAAAAAATAAAATAAAATAAAAATACCCACACACACACACACACACACACACACACACACACACACGTAAAATGCAGGCAATATATGTAATTTTATAATTTCTTGTAACCATATTTAAAATAAAAATTTCTTGTAACCATATTTTTTAAAAATTAATTTTAAGCTATTTTATTAAACACAATCTGGCAGTATCATTTTATAATATAATCAAGATAGATTATTTTTGAGATCTGTTTTGTTCCTTTCATACTCCATGTTCAAAATCCAGTGTATATTTTACACTTATGACATATCTCAAGTTGTATAACCACACTTCAAGTACTCAATAAATACATGTGACTGATGGTATCAAAAAGTGCAGTTCTAAACATAACATAAAAGCCACATCTAAAATTAAGCTCATCTTTTTCCTTATATCTGTCCCTCTTATATTCCCTGTATTAATGAGTATCAGCATCTAAGTATACATGGAACCCAGAAATCAGCCCACATGCCAATACTCCCTTAACATAACATACCTAATTAATCCCTAAAGGACTTTTCATTCTACCTCCTAAATGTCTCTCAGCTCTCTATATTGTAATGGCTTCTTTGTAAGTGTGTTCAACCACTGGTCTCTAACTTTCATTAAGTCATGGACTATGTTTTCCCTTCTTTATATCTTCAATACTGCAGAGTACCAGACATATAGCAGATACCCATTCACCATTTGCTTTGACAATCATAAATCATTTGCTGTATGGAGAAAGCCAGAAAAAGTTTTCTGAGGCAACTGAGAACTAAACCTCAGAATAAGAAGACTAGAACTAGAAGTCAAAGGAGAGTTAATCAACTGAAATGAAAACATCAAGAAGTAAAAAGAGAAGGTAATACATTAAAATCCAAATAAAATTCTAAAGGTAAAAGTATTGGACAATAAAGTAGCAACTAAGGTAAATTTGAATATGATAAACACACTAAATAACCAACTTTACATTCATTACATTTGGCTTTAATAAAATACACTATATGATATATTCTATTTACACATTCAAATCCAGATTCCTTACTAAAATATTTGATATATTTTAGACCAAATAATCTTGTACTAAAACATATGCATAAGGCTTAACACATTGGTAGAGCTGATTTGAACAAACTGCAGACTTAAAAGCTGACAGAATTTAAAGACAATTTGGAGGCCATCTAATCGAAGTCTATTTTCTTCCAGATAAAGAAACGAAGACTAAAGTATTAAAATAATTTGTCAACAGTCATAGAGAGCAAGTTAGAGATAGTTCTGCTATTATTTCATACTGTTTATGAGTAAATACCAAAATTATTTGTGTTATTTAAAAAATTAAAATAAATATCATCAGCTTAGGCAATGTGGCGAAACGCCATCTCTAAAAAATAAAAACAATTAGCCAGGCATGGTGGTGCATGCCTATAGTCCCAGCTACTTGGGTGGCTGAGGTGTGAAGATATTTTATGCCCAGCAGGTTGAGGCTGCAGTGAGCTGTGACTGTGCCACTCAACTCCAGCCTGGGTGACAAGGGAGACACTGGAAAGAAAGAAAAGAAAGAATGAAAAGAAAGAAGAGAAAAGAAAAAATAAATATTATGACTATGATAGCCCTTCTAGAAAAAAAGACAGTAAGATCAGTATCTACTCCTAAGCTAAATAAGAATATAATCATATTTTTAAATTCTGTATTTAGAACAACAAATTAAAATTCCTTTTAAGAAAAATCCAGGCCAGCCAGGTGTGGTGGCTCATGCCTATAATCCCAGCACTTTGGGAGGTGGAGGTGGGCAGATCACATGAGGTCAGGAGTTTGAGACCAGCCTGACCAACATGGAGAAACTCCGTATTTACTAAAAATACAAAATATTAGCTGGGCGTGGTGGCGCATGCCTGTAATCCCAGCTACTCAGGAAGCTGAGGCAGGAGAATCTCTTGAACCTGGATGGCGGAGGTTGTGGTGAGCTGAGATAGCGCCACTGCACTCCATTCTGGGCAACAAGAGCGAAACTCTGTCTCAAAAAGAAAAAAGAAAAGAAAAAGGCTGTGCACACCGGCTCACGCCTGTAATCCCAGTACTTTGGGAGGCCGAGGTGGGCAGATCACGGGGTCAGAAGATCGAGACCATCCTGGCTAACATGGTGAAACCCCATCTCTACTAAAAATACAAAAAAATTCGCAGGGTGTGGTGGTGGACGACTGTAGTACCAGCTACTCAGGAGGCTGAAGTAGAATTGCTTGGACCCGGGAGGCTGAGATTGCAGTGAGCCGAGATTGCATCACTGCACTCCAGCCTGGGCAACAGAGTGAGACTTCGTCTCAAAAAAAACAAAAAAAGAAAAGAAATATTATGACTATCATAGCACTTCAAGAAAAAAAAAATGACAGTAGGATCAATATCTACTATACTCCTAAGCTAGGTAAGAATATAATTCTATTTCTTGATTTCCAGTAGCTTTGAAGGTCTCTTGGAAAAAAAATTATATTTTAAAATTCTGTATTTAAAACAACAAATTATAACCCATTTTAAGAAAAATCCAGGCCAGCTTGGCACAGTGGCTCACACCTGTAATCCCAGCACTTTGGGAGGCTGAGGCAGGAGAATCACCTGAGGTCAGGAGTTCGAGACCAGCATGACCAACATGGAGAAACCCTGTCTCTACTAAAAATACAAATTAACCAAGCATGGTGGTGTGCACCTATAATCCCAGCTACTGGGGAGGCTGAGGCAGGAGAATCACTTGAACTTGGGAGGCAGAGGGTGCGGTGAGAGCCAAGATTGCACCATTGCACTCTAGCCTGGACAACAAGAGCAAAACTCCATCTCAAAAAAAAAACAATATCCAGGCCAGGCACTGTGGCTCATGCCTGTAATCTCAGCACTTTGGGAGGCCGAGGATGGTGGATCATTTGATCTCAGGAGTTCCAGACCATTATGGGAAACAAGGCAAAACCTCATCTCTACAAAAAATTACAAAAAATATTAGCCAGGTGTGGTAGTGCGCATCTGTGTTCCCAGCCACTCAAGAGGCTGAGGTGGGAAGACTGCCTGAGCCTGGGAGGTTGAGGCAGCAGTGAGCCATGATGGTGCCACCACACTCCAGCCTAGGTGACAAAGTGAGATCTGTTTAAAAAAAGAAAAAGAAAAAGAAAAATCTAAATGGTCCAAAAACAAGATAATAAACTAAGAATTTGTAAAAAGAGCAAAAGGACAAACTAAGAGGAAAAAAAAATTTGCATCTGTAAAAATAATGTTTTTTCTTATGCTTTTTTAATAGCTCTTTTTAATAGACACCTAAAGGCTCCAGCCCATAAAGTTCAAGTCTTACTATGTGCCAAGTGTGGTGGCTCACACCTGTAATCTCAGCACTTTGGGAGGCAGGAGGATTCTTTGAAGGCAAGGGTTCAAAACCAGCCTGGGCAATTAAAGCAAGACCTTGTCTCTACATATACACACATGCGCACGTGCGCGCGCACACACACACACACACACACACACACACACACACACACACACACACACACACACACAGAGGTTGGGCACGGTGGCACATGCCTGTAATCCCAGGACCTCTAAGAGCCTGAGGTTGCCAGATCACTTGCACTCAGGAGTCTGAGACCAGCCTGGGCAACATGGTGAAATCCTGTCTTTACAAAAAATACAAAAATTAGATGGGCTTGGTGGAAGGTGCCTATGTCCCAGCTACTCAGGAGGTTGAGATGGGAGAACCACTTGAGCCAGGGAGGTAGATAGAGGCTGCAGTGAGCCAAAATCACACCACTGTACTCCAGCTTGGGCCACAGAGTGAGACATTGTCTCTAAATAAATAAATATTAGTTGGGTATGGTGGCATGTGCCTATAATCCCAGCTACTCTGGAGGCTAAGGTAGCAATAAGCCCAGGAATTCCAGGTTGCAGGGAACTATGATGTGTGACTGCAATCCAGCCTTGGTAACAGAGTGAGACCCTGTCTCTTAAAAAAAGGAAAAAAGAAATGTCTTAATATGCATGCTTAAGAGCAATGGGAAATGCAAATCAAAACAAAAATGGAATTATATCTAACAATCTGATTTACAAGATATTTTACAGAAATATATCAATGATATGAGTTTATGTTAAAATATTAATTCCATTAAATTTTATATCATTTTGAGAGCTTCTAAAAATTTGAAGGAAAAAAAGTAGTTCCAAAATAAACATGCCTCTGTCAGGTCAAACTGCTGGTCCAAGGAAATAGTAAAAATAAATTAACAAAACAAAATAAACATGCCTGAATTTTTAAAAATTAAAATAAAGTATTTGTATAAATCCCTTCAGTACAGAAGACAAGATTTAAGTTAGCTAAAGTTTATGTACACTGGAATTCCTGTATACTGTCATTATAAGTCTATGATGTCTTTATTTCCAGAGGTAAAGGGGCAATAATTTATAGTTTACATATAGTTCCTCCAAAGAACACAAATTTTTATTAGCTAATTCATAAAATCATCATTATCACTTAAGAACAGTAATTTGGCCTGCTATCAAAACTAAAAATATACTAAGTTATTTAATAAATTGTAAGAAACAACAATGCTATTCAGAAAGAGTCAGAAGAAATATTTCAGGAAGCCATGAAACAAATAGGAATTACAGTCAAGGTATCCCATCATCTGCTACGGTTATTACTGCTTAACAGTAAATAATAATATTAGTACCCCACTGTCCCTAAAGCTAAGGTACTTCTCTAAAAAGTATTTTAAAGCCATATATAATTATTCTCAAATATTCTCATTAATCAAAACTATGAAGAAGGAAATTCCTATTAGAATAGGGATTATTCTTTTAGTCAGTATTTATATGATGACACATTGCATTTTGTACATTTAAAGATAGGGAAAAAATTAGTCCATTATATTATTTCAACATATTAAGTCTTGAATTACTAATCTGAAATTAAAGAAAAAGCCTTAGAGTATTAAAATCCCACACCTGAAAGACTTACCATTTTATCTAGATGTTCAATGGATCTATAAATCTCCCCCTGGGATTCATCATAGTAACTGTAACGGAACCTTTGACCTTGAAACAAATATCATGTACAAAATAAAATAGGGAAAAATTAGAAGCTAAAAAGAAAGCAAGCGCTTACCAAATAATTTCAGTTCTCATGAAAGGCAAAGCACAGCTTAAGCCTCTGAGAGAATCATTCCCAAGAGCCCTTGTACATAAAAATAAAAGGCATATTTGGGAAGGTAACAAAGAAATGATATCACCAGTGTTTTATGATGTTAAAAACTATTTCAAATTGTAGAAACCTTAAAATCACCAGAAATACAAGGTTAAGGAAACAAAATAGCTTAAAAGTTAGAAGCATTGTTAAACATTTTATCAGTCTATATTGGAAAGCAAACCCAAGGAATATTACTCAAGAAATTTTGGTTTGAGAAAACTATCTTGGTACAGCAAATCACTAAAAGCTTAGGTTTTGCTGTACAAATGCAAGATTTGATCTCTCTTACAGGAAAAAAAATTGTATAGGTCACAAATACTGTGACTTGTGTGATTTTTAGGATGCAAATTTTAAAAAATTTATCTCATTTTTGCACTACTTGGAAAAGGATCAATACAAGTGCCTTATGCAATATGAATAGTATACACAAAAGGGTAAACATAATATAAATATAATAAATATTCCTACCCTGACATAAAATCTCAATAAGAGTATAAGCATAGAACATTCAATGTTTTGGCTATTCTCCAAAGAACAGAGAGGGTAAAACGGAAGAAACTTAAAGAGAAGACAGAAAACAAAAGGCTCAAAAAATAAATTCTTTTTCCTACTATAGATATATGAAAATCAAAACTTAAACATTTTCTTAATTATGGATTGTTACTCAACTGACTGCAACATATTCCAGATACACCTAAATCTTTCAGCAGTGCCTTTCTTCTAAGAGCTCATTACTTTTATATTTCCTTATTGTTAAAGATTGACCAAAATGCATTTCTAAAGGAATTAGAGTATACAAATCATGTACACACATCATGTGTCCTGTGCTTCATGTTTAGAGCAATATTGATATATCCAGCTACCACCCTCACATCTGAGGACATGGAACTCTTCAGCTGGATAATTAAGATGTTTAAGTTTTCTGTTCATCTTACTAACAAAAAAAATATGTAAATAGTGGGCAGTGATTCTAAAATCCTCTTTAATGTCCTTTTTTGAAAAAGCACACATCACAAACTTAAACACTTCATTCATTTGTTGATACTGATCACTTTTGATGGTCACCTTTCTAAAATGTCATTATTTCCTTAATTTTCACATTTCAACTTTCATATACAATAATATAATTATTCAATGTAGCAGTCCTTATTCTCTCCCAAGAGCCATTATTCAATCAGTATTGCATCTTATAACTTAACTGATGATATCCTAGAATTAATTGGGCAATAAAGTCTAAAGTAATATCTGCTTTCTGAATATAACAATAAAGATTACCTTAGCTATGAGATCAACTATAGTCCTTGAACTAAAAAAAAAAAATTCTTAAACAATAATTTATCATTCAATGCCTCTATATTGATAATTCATCAAACATTTCTTTCAAAATTTAGAGTTACATATAGCCTTATTTTTCCGTAAAGAATGTATATATTAATACTTCATACATAACTAACAATAAGAATTACCCAATAACTATATAATTGACACTATTTTTTTCTTTCTTTTTTTTTTTTTTGAGACAGAGTCTCACCCTGTTGCCCAGGCTGGAGTGCAGTAGCACAATCTTGGCTCACTGCAACCTCTGCCTCACGGGTTCAAATGATTCACCTGCCCCAGCCTCCCGAGTAGCTGGGACTACAGGCATGTGCCACCACATCTGGCTAATTTTTGTATTTTCAGTAGAGACGGGGTTTCACCATGTTGGCCAGGCTGATCTCAAACTCCTGACCTCAAGTGATCCACCCTGCCTTGGCCTCCCAAAGTGCTGAGATTACAGGCGTGAGCCACCACGCCCAGCCTGACACTACTTTTCTCATTGCCAGGTGGCTGTGAGAAGGCTGCTCAATGCCAAATCTAAGGTGCAGTTATAATAATTTATAGATTCAATTCACTGATACTAAATTTTTACTTCTATTTCAAAGTTATTTTGAGAAAGCTGTCCAAAATCTTTCTGAAACAAATGAACACCTTAGACAAGAATATTCTGACTCACTGTCATTACAGTAAGAACAATATTCTTGGAGGAAATCAAGGTAGTATACAACTCTGTCTTTGAATCTGAACTGCTTTAGGTTTACACTAACACATTCTCTTTTTCCTGCTTCTGGACATAGCTATCCGTTTTGGCTACTATCAGTAAGCCTTGTGACTGGGACGTAATCTACTGTTACTCCCAGGTGCAGAGAAAAATGCATATACTCTGATAGTCATTTGCTACTCAAAAGTCTTTTATGCTTAATTCCAAGTTAAGAGTTGCTATTCCAAATGGCTGAAGATGGTCAACCAAGCCTTAATGGTAAGTGAAAAGTCTATACTTCAAATTGCTATCTTGTTCATATGGACCATTTTCTATGTAACTTTCACTTAAAAACTGGTTCTGAAGGAGAAGAAGAGGAAATGTTTGAAATACTTTAAAATACTAAATCAGCATGGGGATTTAATGAGAATGCCAAAATGCACAGAGAACCAATAGGACTAAATGCTCTACTTTTTTACTATGTAGTAGCCACCTCACATTTAGTAACTGAAAATCTGACTATAAATATTTGAAGGGCTCTAAAGAATGTTTCAACTAAGTAGCTAAATCCATACTATACATAGCTACTACACCAAATAAATATTTTACTTGTAACAGCTCAAATTGTCTCATGGTAATTTTTTTAAATTATACAAATATTTAAAAATCAATTGAGCAATGTATTCTGGTCAATATAAATACAGAAGGCATCTAATTTGAAGTAAATAGTTGCTATCATCGTAACCTACATGTATGTGTGTATTTACATATGTGTGCACACATACACACAACTTTAGTCAATGACCACTTAGAAACTGAGTTTAAAATACCATTCTTTGGTTTTTATTATTAAAAAGTGTCTCAAAATTTTATTTAATAATAAAGAAAATGATAGCACAAGCACAATAAATTGATGATAAATATAACTTTAAAAATGTATTACTGACTTAAATTATAATTTTATGTATCTCATGAGCAAATATATTTTATATTTATCAGTTTTTATGTTTCTGACATTCAGTAAAGGTTATGACGCTAAACTATAAACAAATACAATTGTCCATGTACCTGGAGAACTGGACTTTTGTACTTTTATAAGTATCAATAAAGCGTATCACATAGTAAGAGAAAATTACTTACCTGAAACTTATCCTTTCAGAAGGTACACTGGGAAAATGGATTCTTTGAGCCCCTGTTTCAACTCCAAGTATGAGTTTTCTAGCTTTAAGAGCCATTGACACTGCCCCTAGGGGCAGCACAAGCTTTGGAACTCCCCTAGTGAGTATGTCAGTAGTTTCTTCAGGTGCCTTCCCTCAGTTCTTTTCAAATTCAAAAGATGAGAGGAAAAATAACCCAAGAAAAAAATCCTGTAAAGCAGAAACCTTACTCTTTGAGGGAAGGAGGGTAGCTCATTTGTGAATCCATTCCAGAGCACGCTTTCTGAGAAAAAGAAATACAGGTAAGTAATTTTCCCATCTCCAAAGGTGACTGGTGATTAATGAGTGGATTCACAGAGTGTGGAGAATAAGCTCCAGGGATGTCTGTTTAACACACAACAATCAACTAATGAGGACAAACATAACAATGAATGGGACAAGAACCAATGCTACTTTTTAAGTCCCTTAAAACAGGAGGTATAAGAATATTAAATACCTCAACATTAAGCTATGCACTGAACTGCAAAAATAATGAACTTGGAAAGTTGATCTATAAAGCCCCAAAAGATCAGTCAGTAAGGCAGATTTTTCAGACACATAGCCATTAAAAATTATACTGTCATACATTTACTTAATCACATTGTTTATATGTTAAACCACTTTCAAACATTTGAGTTAAACCTCACAACAACCTTGTGAGATAGATTATTAGGCCATTCTATACTAAGGACCCAACCTGGGGACATTCGTAATTGATATCACTACCAAAGAAAAAGTATATTTCATAAAGGAAATATTCTCTAAGGTAATCACTTTTAAAAGCTAAATACTATCATGCTTTCACACTGAAGTCCTAGTTATATAAGTATTAGCCTTATCTCAAATCTGCAAAAAGTCAAAAACTAGATATGTAAAATCAGTATGTGCAATTATTTGAGAAGACAAATATGATGGCTTGGTTAAGGTATATTTTAAGAATTAGCTAACTTATACTCAAACCAATTTAACTATTTAGAAAATAGCAACTGCCTTATACCTAAGTGACTAACAGAAAGACTATGCATGAATAATCACGTTAATACACATTAAAGAAGAAATCTATGTTATAAATTTCATAAATATTTAGGGGAATGCCACTTTTAATAAGTGGTAGGTATGTATAAAAAGCTAGTCATGTAAACAAAGACAAATATAAATTTATGTATAAAAATTCAAAACTTCTGAAAAGACTACAGTGAACTTCTCATATTTAAATATATATATAATGTCATAAACATTTACCAAGTAAATTACCTAAACTGATTTGCAAAACCACCATAAAAGGCAAATCAAATAAATCATGACTTCACTTTTTGCTTATATTTTATTAGAGATGGGGTCTCACTTGTTGTCCAGGCTGAATTCAAGTAATCTTTCTGTCTCAGCCTCCCATGTAGCTGGGACTAAAGGCACAAACCACCATACCAAGGGCTCATGATTTCACTTTTGAAAAATCAATTTTTGTTAAATCCAATTTCAATTAGAGACTTCTTAGAAGTAAAAATTATGTTACTGAAAGCTGCCAACAATCTAAATTTCAAAATACGAATTTCAGGAAGGTCAGGAAAACACAAATATCAATCATATATATGAAGAAGGCCAAAACCGAAACTTGAGAAAACAGAATGAAAATTCTACTATTTGAAAACTTAAAATAGGTCCAGACAAAATTCTCTCTATAGAGTCATACTATAGGATATAGAACTTGATAAGTACAAGAAGTATTGGAACAATTTATTAACCATGGTAAAGCATACAGACTAGTGGCAAATGTCTTTTCACTTATTCTACTTCCTGCTAGTAACAGAAAGGATGAATTGAGGTAGAACTATCTATTTTGTTACCTGAGAAACATAACCTGGCATTTCTATATGTACAAGACTGGTGATGTAATACAAAGCAGCAACTGAAATGCAGGGTTTCTTTTGGAGAACTCAAATGAGAGGATAGAAAGAAGGAGGATAATGGAATCTAGATTCCTGTCTCTCCTTTGGCTTACCTCAACTAGAAAGAAAACTTGAGAGTACACTTCAGTATTTCTACCTTTATCTCTCTAATGTCTCTTTTCAAGTCTAAATAAAAGCTACAAGGCATCTGAAAAATGAACATCTTTAGGGTAAAATAAATTGAAGAAGATAAATCATTTTTATAAAGAACACTCGCTAACAAATAAGGTCAACAAGAAAAATCTTTCCAATTTTCACATAAGAATCGGAAATGTCTCTATCACCACGGTTTTCACTTTACTTTCTGCAAAAGGTAGACACAACATAAAAAGAACCAATGACTAGAAGTGAAAAATGTAGTCACTGCCAGTAATCTAATAATCAAAACAAAGAATCCTCTACTGTGTATATCTGAGTAATTTTTCAAGTGTACTATCATAAATTACTTTTCCCCAAAAATTCACGTATTTATAAATATAGAGTGTGTTAAGAGGAAACTCAATGAACCCTTTAAGACCTCTGCATGAGGAACTGAATCCCTCCTGTGAAATTATTTAGAAGTTAGTGTTATGATTGCTTTTATATGATAAAAATCAATCTGTATAGTATCTCTTTAAATAGAAAGAAAAACCATTAAGTATTATCTTCATAAGAAAAAGCTGAATTTTTAAGATGGTAATATGGCACACTTACTAATTTAGGAAAGATGCCCAGCACCAATACAGTATGAATGTGAGAAACATGAAACCTAACTCTTAAGACAGCTTCACCCATAACCGGTCCATAATTCATATTACTTCAGTAGGCATGCAAAAGAGAAAAGGTATCTTACTTTACAAGAATTACTGTGGTAGTGAGAAGACTATCAGTTTTGGAATATTATCTATGTTATACTTTTCACTTATCCCCAAAACCCCAACATATTTCTCAGTAAGGAGTAGCACAGTGCTTTCCATAAGTACAAAGAAAATATTTAATGAGTATTAGTAATGATGGTGATACTAAAAATTCAACACTTCAACAGTTCTATTACTTAACCACCAAACAAAATATAAAAATGTTTTAGTCTCTGGATAATTCTTATAACTATTATTTATGAATCTTTAAAATTCTTTAGTTCTTTTTTGCAGCTATCACCTGGAAATCCTATCTTACAATTTAGATACCAAAGTTTTCAAGAAATCAGGAGACAAAATAACCTCAATAATTTTCTGAGAATCTAGGCAGAAGGTAAAATAAATTTACTTTTCTCTCTCAGCCATTGCAGTTACATATAGCAGTGGACTAGGCTGTCCTTACTTTAGAATTCTTTATTAATGAGGTTAAAAAGGATGATTCCACAGAAAAGAGCAATATTGAGATGTTTACTGATATTTTATGTGAATTTATGTTATGGATGCACAAGTTGCCAACCTAGAGAGAAAGCCCAGGTTCTGAAAAATAGTATCAAGGGAACTAATTATTTAAATCAAGTGATTCATAAGAGCCTTAAAAATGAAGGGGGTATGGGGCACTTGCTTCAAGAATTTTAATTTTCAAAACGTACGGACATGCTTTGTTACCAACACAAATTCACAATATTAAGGAAAACACCCTGTTTCACAGTAATGATACTTAAGTTTTCAAGATCACCTATTATTAAATTTCAAAATTCCACAGAATGGAACTCCTTTTAAGCATCTACTTAGTCTTCATATCTAAGTAGTATACTTATATCCATAAAATATAACTTCTGCCAAAGGTAGCAAACCAGCTAACCAATAGAATAAGTAAGTAAAGAACCCTGAATGTTAAAAGTAGATTTAAAAAAAAAAGAAGAAGAACCCTGAGAGTTTCTTTGAGGGTTGGAAAGGAAGCACAACTACTTGCATACCCTAAAAATCTGGATTTCCTAACCTCAGCACTGCTGACATTTTGGGCCAGGTTATTCTCTGATGTGGGAGCTGTCCTGTGTCATTATAGGATGTTTGTTTAGCAGCTACCCTGTACTCTTCTCATTAGATACCATTAGTATTGCCATCCTCCAAACCATATCCCAGCTGTGGTGATCAAAAATGTCTTCACACATTTTCAAATGCCCCTCAGAGTAAAATTACCCCTAGTTGAGGATAAATACCTTACGCAAAAAACAAATCTATACCATTACGAAAGATAGTTCTCTGGAACTGAGATCTCAACTTTGAAAAGGCCATTCAGAGACAGAAGCACGAGAAGACACCAGCCAAACCAGGCCAGATAAATGTTGAATTAATTCTGGCAATCAATGGGTAAGACATATATTGGGTAAGACATATAATGGGCTCCCTATATTTCACTGAAGATGTTTTTCTGGCTATCCTAGTATTGTATCTTATTATGGTCTTACATTTTAGGTTTCCTCATAGTCAAAGAAATAACTGATAAATGAACAGATATTGGCATCTTAAACCAATAAATTAATAGGTCAAAGAGATGTCCTAAAAGGAACAAAACTTTAGAAATATTCCAGGACAGTAATGGATAAAGGAAAGCAAACTGCATCCAAAGACTGTAAAAGCCAAGTTTACTAAAAGAGGCATCCACAAACACCTCACTTCTCTCATGGTCTATACACTGTGAAGTGTCCTTACTCTAATTCACAATAATCACAAAAACTACTCAAGAATCCTTACCCTTATAAAAGCATTACCAATGAAGTCCACAGTGTTATAATCTTTAGAGGGTAGTTTTAAACTGATGGCAATTGTGAGCAAAAACTAAGCACCAAAGGAAAAAAAAGAAAGACTAATTACAAAAAAAGAAACGTGGAAAAGGACTGGCATAGCACACAGTGCTCTTCTATATCCTAAAGAACATTGGATTTATCCACCACAACTAACTTCAGAACATCTACCACACACACTTACCTGGAAATGAGGTTTAAAAAGGTCTTAACTCCCACTAAATAAGTGTCTAAGCAAGGATGCCTTCACAGTGTGAATCCAATTATACCAGTCGCCTTTGGAAATGTACCCATAATCCACTATTGTAATCTGATCTTTTTAAAGGATCAGATTTTTTAATTCACTTTTAAACATTGCTGCCAGAAGTAAAACTTTCCAAGGAAAGTGATAAAGAATTGAAAATCAGAACTCTGAATGAAAAGATACCTTTAACCAGAAGTATATAATATCTACCATGATATGTTAAAATCTAGAACTTACCCCAATGGCAGAAATCAGAAGAAACCACAAAGAGATTACTAGGATCCGCTAGATATTTACTGAAGAGTTTTCCGAATTCCTGTTCTTTTGACTCACTCAGAGCTCCAACCAGTACAGGAATAATGGTAAACTCATCCTTATGGCTTAAAGAAAACAGAAAAAAAAAAAAAGTCATTTAAGATGCTTAAGAATAAAAATATTTTTCCAACTGTGTTGGCATTAGAAAGTGGAATATTTATTAATAGTGATAAGGATACCATACATAATATTGTTGAATTCTTAAAATCCATAAATTAAATGCTTAAAGGGTACAAGGGTACAATTAAAAATGAGACATACAGAACACTAAAAGTATCCATTTAAACTACAGAAATGTAGATTACTACTTTAGGTAAACAAAGCTATTTTACTACCTGGTATAATAATATCTCAAAAAAAAAAAAAACAAGCCTATCACAACAGCACCAACTCAATTCTTTTCAAGTACTCATCAAGGCTACCAAATCCTTCCGTGATTTTAAAAGAGCATTAAACTCTTCCTCACCTATTTGAATTCTATCCTATTATAAAAACCATCATTTCTGGCACTTGTTCTATAAACCTGCCAAATGAGACCTACACAACTTTATCTTGGCTCCTGTAAGATTCATCAACTGCACTTTTACACTTATTCTAATCATCAGATACAAGACAGTCGAAATATACAACTCAAATATCATTGGCATCTAGGGTAGACAAAGAATTAAAGGAAGTAAGTATTAATTTCTAGCAGCAAGAAAAAGACACCACACCCACCCACAATGTTTATGGCATATCCACAGGTCCCTTTCTCACTCTACAGATGGACAGATTCATGGAAAAGAAACAAGGTAGATTAATAAAGAATAACTACGATGAGCTATAGAAACAGATGTTCACTCAAAACCTTTTTTAAAATGTTATTGTCATGAAATTTTACTTATATATATTCAGTGATGTATATTCTAAATGATTCCAGATTTGATATTTCAGGAGCATGAATCATGTTTGTCTGAGTTGTTCTCAACAGGACCTTTTAAAAACAATCACCATTACAATAAATGCTTTTTAATATGATAATCTGGCACTTAACTGATGTAGGACAAACAAAATTCATAAAAGTTTTTAAAAATATTAGTTTAAGTAATCCCCAAATAAATGTTAGCCCAGCTGCATAAAGCTAAATTTAGGGCACCCAAGCACCTCCCCCATAAGGCCCCCTTACCCTGTCAATTGCGAAATAAACAGATCATACAGATCTCCAGTCCCTCTGCAATGCAGGGGCTTCTTGGGCAGAATCTGCATCTAGGGAGTAAGAGAAAAAAAGGAAGCTGGCAGAGGAAGCTGCCACAGGAACTCTTTCTCTAACTCTTACCAGTTTGCTAAATAACTGCCTGACTGAATGGGGCTCTTCAATTAGTTAAGAGTGATTATGGATTGAAAGAAAAGAATTAATTATTCTAACCTCAACTACTAACTACATAAAAAAATATATTAAGACCATCAAAGAGTCTGCAAGTAATTATGATTGGGAAGCAGTTATACAGAGTATAAAGAACAGGGAGAAACCAGAAGAAATACGTTCAAGAGCCATCCCCACCACATACAAATGT
This sequence comes from Cheracebus regulus, assembly GCA_963574635.1. Lineage (NCBI taxonomy): Eukaryota > Metazoa > Chordata > Mammalia > Primates > Pitheciidae > Cheracebus > Cheracebus regulus. Next base: position 629 of record CAUYQU010071533.1, on the reverse strand, counting down.
TCAGAGCATAGGTAAGTTCCCAACTTGCAAATATATTTCCTTATCTGCAAAATGATCATAATTACAATACTTATTTCATAAAATTGTTATGAACCAAAGAACACTATAAGAAAGGTACTTTGTCACAATAGTTGGCTCACTCTGAATAAACAACACATGTCTACTCTCCACAAGAGCCATTAATCCCTTCAACTAACCTCAGTTTCAGCTTGCAAATCTATAAGGAGATATAAAACTCTCCCCTCTGTAGAAACCTAGGATTTGAATCGAGGCTCAATCATCCACCCCTCTGTCATCTCTCTTTTTCAAAAATTACTTGCTCTAATTAAAGAAAAGACCACTTAGCTTTGAAATGTAATACTAGTAGGATTTAAAATCCAAGATCTGAAGTAGAACTTTCCAGTGAAGGAATACGAAATCTCATTCCCAAAAAGTAATTATAAAACTGAATAAAAGCATCAACAACAACCATCTTTGTGCTATGGAAATCGACCAAAGGCAAAAAAAAAAAAAAAAAAAAAAAAAAAAAACCCACAATTAAGGAACCGTATTCATGAAAACCAACAGAAAATATTGGTAACAAAAATGGAAATTTGGCATCTTACCAGGAGCAGCCACCATTCCCTACC
>CAUYQU010071530.1:0-20340 GCA_963574635.1 Cheracebus regulus | reverse complement strand
GTCTTTGTAATTGCCGACTATCAGATTGGGTCTCTTGAGTGGACATCTGGCTTGTTGGTGATGAAGTTTTTTCTGTTTCTTAGTTTTCCTTCGGTGGACGCCCCTTCCCCACAGAGCTGGGCCTGCCCGGGTTCAGCTGTGCTTGCTCTCAGTCCTCAGCGCTTCCAATTGCTGTTCTCCTTGTGGGGATGGGACCAGCCGAGCCCGACTAAAAGGGCACCCAGTCCCGTACACTCCGCACTGAGAAGCGCCACGCCGGCCAAAATAGTTGCGCTGGCAACCCGTGTGGCTCTTTCGCTGGGAATCTCCCAGTCTGTGGGCATCAAAAATTCGTCTGCAATTGCGGCATCCACTCGCTCTCTATGCTTTCACTGGGAGCTACAATCCTGAGCTGCTGCTACGTGGCCATCTTGGATCTTTCTCCGCCCGGTGATGAAGTTTTTCTGTTTCTTAGTTTTCCTTTGGCGGATGCCCGTTCCCCACAGAGCTGGACCTTCCCGGGTTTGCTGTGCTTGCTGTGAAACTCTCAGTCCTCAGCGCTTCCAATTGCTGTTTTCCTTGTGGGGATGGGAACAGCCGAGCCCGTACGTCCGTATACTCCACACCGGGAAGTGCCGCGCTGGGGCACTGGCAAAACAGCCGTGCCGGCCAAAAGAGTCGCGCTGGCGACCCGTGTGGCTCCTCTGCCGGGAATCTCCCAGTCTGTGGGCAACAAAAATTCGTCGGAAAGCACAGCATCCACTTGTTCTCTGCACTTTCACTGGGAGCTACATTCCTGAGCTGTTGCTAATCGGCCATCTTGAATCTCTCCCTAAAGGTTTTCTGATTTAAGACCCGGAATCAATAGAAGGGAGTGTCTGGGTTAAGATAAGGAGCTGCAAAGACCAATGTTCTTATTATGTAGATGAATCTTCCAGGTAACAGCAGGCTTCAGAGAGAATAGATTGTAGCTGTTTCTTTTCAGGCTTAAAAAGGTACCAGACTCTTAGTTAATTTTCTTCTGGATCAGGAAAAAGACCTGGAAAGGGAAAAGGATTCTCTTCAGAAAGTAGATTTTCCCCACAAAAGACAGCTTTGCAGGACCATTTCAAAGTATGTCAAAGAAATACATTTTGGAGTAAAATGCTTTGATTTCTTTCAGAGCCTGCTATCGGTCATGTTGATATCTTACTGCTACAAAGACTGTTTTTACAGTATTAAGGTCTATTTTAATGTTAATACTGGTCAGCTGTGCCTGAATTCCAATGGAAGGAGGGCATAATGAGGCATGTCTGACAACTTGCTCCCATCATGGCCTGAACTATGTTTTAGGTTTACTTTTTACTTTTACTTTTGAGATGGAGTTTTGCTCTTGTTGCCCAGGGTGGAGTGCAGTGGTGCAATCTTGGCTCACTGCAGCCTCCGCCTCCCAGGTTCAAGTGATTCTGCTGCCTCAGCCTCCCGAATAGCTGGGATTACAGGTGTTCACCATCACAACTAGCTAATTTTTGTATTTTTAGTAGAGACAGTGTTTCATCACATTGACCAGGCTAGTCTTGAACTCCTGACTTGGTGCTCCATCCTCCTCGGCCTCCCAAAGTGCTGGTATTACAGGTATGAGCCACCTCGCCCAGCCTGGGTTTACTTTATAATGCCCTTGGCTGAGAGGAGGTGTCTATTCAGTTGGTTAGGGGTCTCAGAATTTTATTTTTGGTTTACAACATGGTGATTAAACTTTTTCATACTGATGCAAGTTATTAGTGGCAAAATTGTAATCACAAAGGCTGGTCTTACAACTAATTTAAATATTAGATGTCATTAAAAGTCATAGGATCATAGAACAAAAACTGATTTTGAAAGTCTGTTGAGCCCAAAGCTTTGTCCTTAAGCAAAGCAAAGTCCTTCCAAACAAGATAAAAATCCATCTTATTTCAAAGTTCCTAGAGAGGGGTTTGCATAACCTAAGGCAAAATTTAAATTTTTGAGCTATATTTAACAATAAAAAAAGCAAACTGAGTTATTTAAAGAGTTGTGCCAATCATGTCTATGTATAGCTTGTTTGCTGGTTAATGGAATATGACATAGCATGTAATCTATAATTATTTTAATTTTTGGAATCTTTGGAATTAATATCTTCTTCTACTAGTTATAAGGTTCCTCAAAGGATTACACTGTATTTAGGACATTCATGAGGTATATAAAAGGAAGGTGCTGAAATTTTGAATCAGAACACCTGGATTCAAGTGTGTTCCCCTACAATTTAGTCCTCTGGGAAAGTCATTTAGCTTCTTGGAGTTTAGCTTCTTCATCTGTAAAATGTTAACACAAATTTGTTCTTGAACTTTTTTTTGACCAGATTTTTCTGTGCCTTGAAGGTGGGGTTGTATAAAAAAGGCTTTGTAACAAGTTCTTGTTAACATTTGTATGAATAACATAATGTTCATTTAATTTGTCAATCATTAGAAGAAACTGCAGGTTTGTTGTTAATTCCATTCAATTATGAGATGCTCATCTCTAACACAAGTGATCCTTAACCAAGTAAGAAATCCCCCTAAAGAGGGAATGTGTATGTGTATAATATTCCTTGTAAGTGAGATTCAGGCTCTCTTCTAGTGATGCTAGCAGCAGCAGCTGCCTTGGACACATAATGACACTGTTACTGCATCTCTGTGCTCATTATCTCAGTCAGTTCTCCCAACAAACCTGCAGAATTGTTAAGTTATTATTCTCATTGCAGGTGATGTGACTAATGCTTAAAAACGTAGGAAACTGTGTAAAACCTCACCATTCGTAAGTCACAGAAAAAAAAAAAAATTGAATCCAGAGACTTGGGCTCCAGAATCCATGCTCTCAAACTTGAAAAATTTGCCTTCCAGCTCACAAGATAGAATTTGGGAGTATTGCCTTCACTGGTGTATTTCCTCTTTCAGGACTCCTGGAAATATCAAGAATATCAAGGTCCTCTGACTTGGCCAGATCTGACTAAAAATGCAACATTCTTATTTCTTATTTTTTTGGAAATTTTTATAAAATATATGAGTCAAAAAAATGCAAAATTCTTGTTGTTCTAAAGGGTGAATGGCACAAATCGTTCACATTTTCATGAACTTTACTTAGTATTGTAAAAGGAAAGAAACTGTTTTCTATTCTCTTAAATTTGGTGGCTGGGGCCTGTGAGTGAAACTGACAAAAGACAGATTAGCAGGAGAAAATGTATATTGATTTTGTTCATGTTAATTTTACGTGCACAGAGGGCTTTATAGCAAAAAAGTAATAAAAACTCAAATAACTGGTTAGATATGGGGGCTTATATATACCTATCTTAGAGAAAAGGGAAGGGGAGAAAGGGCACTTGGGGAAAAACAAATGACTTTTTGGAAAGATAAGTGGGCCCTTGGGAGAATAGATGGGAGGTACATAGTTTTGTGAGAATGTCCCAACCTTCTAATCATGCCTTTGTCTGGACTTCTTATCTCAGAAAAGATTAAAATTGCTCCCAGGGGAGGAGATTTGAGATTGAGTTCTTTTGAGATGCTTTTAGGGAGATCAGGGATTTCAGCAGCTCAAATGCTTTTAGCTCAAAATAGTTTTTATGCCAAAGTAGGATATTTTGGGATGGTATGTCATGATCCCTGAGATGTGAAATAGATGGATAGGTTTTGTCCATGGTACCTGGCTTCCAGCACCCATAATCCTTGTAATTTCTTTCTTTTTTTCTTTTCTAGAACTTTCTGGACAGCAAATCCTTGTAATTTCTTAAATGATTAGAGAAATAGGAGTATCTTTAATTAAAATATTTGGCCTTTTGTTCTTGGTTCTTGAAGCAGCTCCAGAACACCTCCAGAGTGGTAAAGGTCAAAGACGCTGTAGTGAATGCTTATAATTCTATGTTGCCTCCACATCCATTTCGAATGCAGTCTAGCTTTCTTGTGCCCAAGGCAGGGCTCAGTCACCTGTGACCAAATGGCTCAAGCTGGTGGCCAGAGATTAGAACTTAGAGGCATCTCTCCTGCCTAGCAGACTGGGCTCCCCATTGTCCCTCCACTTCCTTTAAAGGGACCATTCAGACATTTGTCTGTCAAGTTAAAGCGACCCACACCCTGTGCCTTTATATACATTGCTGGTTGCCCCTACTTTGTTTTCTCTTCTCTCTTCCCGTCCGTGCTCTCTAAGGCTTTCTTCAGTGTGGCCTTCAGGAGTGCCACCCTGGAAACCCTGATTTATAGCTGGTCAGTCGGAAGCACAGGTCACAACCTGGGATTTGTCTTTGGCATCTGAAATGGGGGCAGTCTTGTGGAACCCTCAGCTTGTGGGTTCTAATGTTATCTCCAGGTAGACAAGAGTTGGAATTGAACTGAACTGAATTGAATTGAATTGAATAAGGGGACATCAAGCTGGTGTCCGCTGGAGACTGGTGTCAGAAGCGTTGTGTTGAGTGACTGTGTGAGAATAGTACAATACAGCTTGGTTTTTCCACTTTACTTTTTTCTTATATATCTCTACCAATCCCCTTCAGCATGTTTGTGAACTACCTACAAGTTACCTAGTAAGTGCGATATTTAGTTACCATCATTTGATACAATCTATGAAGACATATTACTCCCTTTGCAGCTGGTAAGCAAATCCTTGCAGGGAGGGCTGCCTCTTTCAGGGAGGCTATGCATGGACAAGCCCCATCAGGGATGAAGGTGGCCTCCAAGCTAGGGGGCGCTGACTGCCTGGAGGGGCTGCTACCGGTGGTGCATGCTTAGGAAAGCTGATGTGGGTAAGGACCTTGGAAAAGGGCAGACTTGGAGAGATCAGGGTGAGGAGGAGGAAGAGCAGTGTGATAGGTGTGATAGCCCAAGGCTAGATGGAGCATGGTGAGTGCTCTCCCCTAAACCCCCTCATATCCCTAGTCAATGTATACATTCAGGAACCTGCACTGCATCTTTTGAAAACGGATGAAGATGGTGGTCTTCAGGTTACCAGCACCTACAGACACAGAAGTGGCCACATGGGCACCAGGAGGATGTAAAAAGTGGAGGCAATAAATGCCTTTCTTTTCTTTTTGAGACAGGGTCTCACGCTGTCATCCAGGCTGGAGTGCAGTGGTACGATCTCAGCTCACTGCAATTTCTGCCTCCCTGGTTCAAGCAGTTCTCCTGCATCAGCCTTCCAAGTAGCTGGGATTACAGACATGCACCATCACACCCAGCTAAGTTTTGTACTTTTAGTAGAGACAGGGTTTCATAGTGTTGGCCAGGCTGGTCTCGAACTCCTGGCCTTAAGTGATCTGCTCGCTTCAGTATCCCAAAGTACTGATGTTCACAGTGTGAACCACTGTGACCAGCTGATGCTTTCTGTTTGAGCAAAAACTAAATACTAATATATGTGTGTGTGTATGTGTGTGTGTGTGTGTGTGCGTGTATATATATACACATACTAGGCCACATAGAATTCCTCAATAAATTCCAAAAGGAACAATATCATTATATCACCTACACTAGGTCTTCTGACCATAATTTTCAATAAAATTAGAAATCAATAACAGAAAACAGTCATTACATATGGAATATGAAAAAAATTAAAAATAAAATTACCATATTATCTATGAATCTCACTTCTGGGTATATATTCAAAATAAAATCAATCCGTTAAAGAGACGTATGTGCCCTCATGTTTATTGCAGCACAATGGCCAAGATATGGGATCAACCTGTGTCCATCAATGGATGAATGGATAAAGAAAATGTGGTATATATACATAATGGAGTATTATTCAGCCTTCAAAAATCCTGTCATTTGGAACATGAATGAACTTAGAGGATTTTACGTTATGTGAAATAAGCCAGACACAGAAAGACAAATATCACATTATCTCACTTATATATGGAGCCTAAAAAATGTCAAACTCATAGAAATAGAATAGAACAGTGGTGACCAGAGGCTGGGGATATTGGGGATTGGGGAGATGATATGATCTGGTTCTTCATCCCACCCAAATCTCATGCTGAATTGTAATCCCTAGTGTTGGAAGAGGGGCCTGGTGGGAGGTAATTAAATCATGGGGGTGGAGATCCCCCTTGCTGTTCTCATGACAGTGAATGAGTTCACCTGAGCTCTGGTTGTTTAAAAAGTGTGTAGCACATCACCTTTCTCTCTTTCTCTCCCGCTCCACCATGTGAAGATGTGCCTGCTTCCCCTTCGCTGTTCTGACATGACGGTAAATTTCCTGAGACTTTCCCAGCCATGCTTTCTGTACAACCTGTGGAATGGTGAGTCAATTAAATCTCCTTTCTCCAAAAATTATGCCAGTCTCAGGTAGTTCTTTATAGGAATGTGAGAGTGAACTAATACAGGAGATATTGGCCAAAGGGCACAAAATTTTAATTATACAAGAGGAGTAAATTTAAGTGATCTATTGTACATCATGGTGACTACAGTTAATAACATTGTATTGTATATTTGCAAATCTCTAAGATAGTAGATTTGAAGTGTTCTCACAAAGAAATAAGTCAGTGAGGGTGATGCATATGTTAATTTTGCTTGATTTAGCTGTTCCACAATGTATACATATTTCAAAACATGTTGTTATATACCCTAAATATATATAATTGGTAGTTGTCAATTAAAAAATAAAGAATGAAGGAAATCGATAACAGGTAGTTGTCAATTAAAAAATAAAGAATGAAGGAAATCGATATTCTTTATTCTTTAAATAAAGAATAGTTTACACATCTTATATGTTGGAAATCAAATAATGTTACTAAAGAAATCTTGGACAGAGTGAAGCGGCTCATGCCTGTAATCCCAGCACTTTGGGAAGCTGAGGTGGATGGATTGCTTGAAACCAGGAGTTTGAGATCAGCCTGGGTTACATGAAGAAACCTCATCTCTACAAAAAACAAAAAACAAAATAACCCCAAAACACAAAAATCAGCCAGGTGTGGTGGTGCATACCTGTAGTCTCAGCTACTTGAGAGGCTCCCGTGGAGGATCCATTGAGTTTGGGAGGTTGAGGCTGCAGTGAGCCATGATTGCACCACTGCACTCCAGCCTGGGCAACAGAATGAGACTGTGTCTCAAAACAACAACAACAAAAGAAATCTCGGAGTTAAAAATAACTCATAAAAGAAATTTTAAAATATTTTGAACTGAATTAGAGGTGAGTCAGTCCCAGATGTGGACCTTAATGGACTGAAGTCAGCTTGATCTAAATCTCTGAGATACAGAAAGGCGACAGCTGTCAGGAGTGTCTGTGCACTAGAATTAGTGGGCTGCTAGGTAATCCTGAGGCTACACTCTCAGAATTTTACTGCTAATAATGTTGCAAAGTTCTTATTGAGCAAGTGCGTATCTCGATGCTTGGAATTCACACACTTTTCTTGAAGGTTGTATTGTTTGTGAATTATCGTTTGCGTGGTCATACGTACTAGATTGCCTGGGGCAGTTCCAGTTCCGGTCGGCTGTCCTGACAAAATTATGAAGGGCATCACCTTTTACTTTCAGAAGTGTCCTGGTGTGAGTGATACATTATGCTATCACCCTAGTTATCAGTTTTAACTTAAGTTGGCCATGATCTTAAAGGATTGATATTTTTGCATTAAATAATGTATTTGTAAATTATCATCACAGTGTTCTTTTGGTCATTGTTTTGTTCTTGTATAATTACTGCATTACTACCATTTTGATTGATTTGTTCCTCTCCTCTAATTCTTTGTTAGCAAGCTTTTTGTCCCATGGGCAAGTTAGTATGGATGAGTTGGGCAAGCTGTGGGAGACTTGTGTCTCCAAGTGGAGCACATTCAAAGAGTTTGTGAGTCACATTTCTTTGAAGTCTACTTCCTGTTGTGAAGCTGATTTCTTGTTTCAGTACATTCTCACTTCTGATCCAGAAGAAAACACATTTCAGGACACTTAACATTTAAATTCTATCAAGAAATTTATTTTCTTTGAGTGGATGCAGCCAATTTAAATTTCATCACAGGTGTAGAAGAACCACAAGCAATACAAAGAGGAGCAAATTGATCATCATCTAGTGCCCATGAGCTGGATTTGGGTCATCTGGGTGCTTCCCTGTTTCAAGAGTCAACAATATGGTGGTTTCAAGCACCTCTGCCTCTGGTTTGGGACCACAAATATTTCCTAATCTCCAGAGATGCTCTCAGTTTATGATCTGCTTTAGACACACACTACTAAGTTTATATCAAAGGACACTCTGGTTCGAGATGTGCTCTGGTATCCATCAATGAACATTTTTCTTCATGCTCAGTAGCAATGATGGTTTAAAACTGTTCTTGCCATTAATAAATCCAGAATAGGGGTCAGGTGCGGTGGCTCACACCTGTAATCCCAGCAATTTGGGAGGCCGAGGTGGGCGGATTCCTTGAGGTCAGGCATTCCAGACCAACCTGGCCAACATGGCGAAACCCTGTCTCTGCTAAAAATACAAAAATTAGCCTAGTGTGTTGGCTGGTGCCTGTAATCTGAGCTGCTCAGGAGACTAAGGAAGGAGAATTGCTTGAACCCAGGAGGCGGAGGTGACAGTGAGCCAAGAACGCACAATTGCACTCCAGCCTGGGTGATAGAGCGAGACTCCGTCTCAAAAAATAAATAAGTACATAAATAAATAAATCTTGAATAGGCATAACCAGCATATTGTACAACCATAAAGACAGTCCTAGGCCATGTCCTCAGGGCTGAAAAGAAATCTGAGGTGGCATAAAGGTATTCAAAACGAGCAGAAAATAATGTGGGTTGCTTCTCCTATTTCCTTTTCTGCTCAGGTCTCACAAAATTCACTGCATGTCTGCTGTATGGCTCTTTGTTATTTAAGGTTGCTGCAGGGGAGAGGAAAATCTATGGGCAAGATGCCTGGAGGCTGGGTGCAGTGGCTCATGCCTGTAATCTCAACACTTTGGGAAGCCGAGGCAGACAGATCACGTGAGACTAGGAGTTCTAGCTCAGCCTGGCCAACATGACAAAACCTCATTTCTACTAAAAATACAAAAATTAGCCCGGTGTGGTGGTGCATGTCTGTCATCCCAGCTCCTCGGGAGGCTGAGGCAGGAGAATTGCTTGAACCTGGGAGGTGGAGGTTGCAGTGAGCCGAGATTGCTCCACTGTACTCCAGCCTGGGTGACAGAGCAAGACTCCATCTCAAAATATAAATTTAAAAAAGACGTATGGAATATGTATGATGTTTTAGGTTATGTATGTAGATACACGACTTTGCTAGAGTGTAGAATTACAGCAGTCTGGAATATTTAGAAACGTGGTTAGAAACTGAAAGTTACCAGAAAAGAGCTTTGAACTCTGGAAATTAGTGCTATGGAGCCCAGTACTAAAAAGCCACCAACTCTCCTCCTAAAAAAGACTCTTTGGTCATTTTCTCATAAACACTTTGATATGGTTTGGATGTGTGTCCCCTCCAAATCTCATATTGAAGTGTGATCCCAGGTGCTGGATGTGGGGCCTCGTGGGAGGTGTTTGGTCATGGGGGTGGATCCTCATGAATGGCTTGGTGCTATCCTGTTGGTGTTGAGTGAGTTCTGGCTCTGAGTTCATGTGAGATACGGTTGTTTAAAAGTGTGTGGTACTTCCCCCACCTCCTCTTGCTCGCTCTCTCCACATGTACTTCTTCTCTTTTCACCTTCAGTCGTGTTTGTAAGCTCCCTGAGGCCCACCAGAAGCAGATGCTGGCATCACACTTCCTGTATAGTCTGCAGAACTGTGAATCCACTGAACCTCTTTTCTTTATAAATTACCCAGAATCAGGTATTCATTTATAGCAACACAAAAAATGGACTAATACATACCTAGACTCAGATTTTGCTCATAATAATGTTCCCTTTACTCTTAAAAGGCCTGACAGTTTACAACCAGGGGCTAGTGAACCAGTTTGAATTCAACCATTTCACTTTCTTCTGTCGTACACGCTCCTACGTGCGTGGCACTATAATCCCAAACCCACCACTGGAGATTTTAATTCAGGAAATTTAATGAAGTGGGGGTCTAAGGATCAGTTTCAACAAACATCCACCTTCCTTGGATTCTGTGGTGGGCCTTCCTTGGGCCACGCCGTTGTGGCGGGGAGGCCATGTCCTATAAGACAGCTGGGGAAGCACAGGGTAGCGACTGGAAGAGCCCAAACTGGGATCCTCCTCAGGCTGAGTCCATGGTCTCGGATTTGTGAGATAGATTCAGAGTGAGGGGCAGATCTGTTGAAGCAGGCCTGTGTTTTCTCAACAGCCAGAGCAAGTCAGGAGAGCAGTGCACCTGTGACAGTTGGAAAGGCAGGTGAAACTTGCATACCTAGGAAAATGAGTACTTATACCTTCAAGTGTTTCAACCTTGGGAAGGGATGTATGATGGCTGATTAAATTAGGATCTCTTTGGATTATTGCAGTGTCCAGTTATTGTTTGGTGCTGTATTCATTATTGGTGCCAAATACCAAAAAATAATATTCTCAAACATGAAATAAAAATGTTTATGTGATTCTAAATATTTAATAAAAAAACAAATTCATGGGAGGAAAAAGCTAAGTTCCATGCTTTTTAATTTCCTCAAACTGGAGTCTAAACCGTATGGGAGGATAAACATCTATGTGACACACTTCCATGCTGAAAGGAAGCAGAATGGCCTAAAGTCAGTCCCCGTTGTTCCATCCTGGCTGCTTGGCCTCCAGAAAATTACTGAATCTTGCTGTCTCAGGTACTGTTTGTGAAGGTGGAAGCAGGGGATGGGAGTGACATATTTTGTCCTTTATAAATGTCACGAGCTGATTTATTAAAATTTACCCAAATGTCAGGATGTCTTTCAGATGTAAAAAGCATGAAGGTATTGGAACAAAAGGCTATAAAAATATTGATTTAGAAATGGTCAAACTTCCTATGTTTCCAGGAAGACTGTGTGCCTGGTTCTACACATTCATTTGAGTAGCAGGTGTGGTCATGTGGAAATATTTACCTGGAGGAGAACCAAGTAGAAAACTGGCACCTTTCACACAAATCTGCCTAAGCCATTGTGCTTACTTGCATTGGAGAAAATGCAGCTCCGGCTCTCTTGGTGCCATCATCAGAATATAGTTTAACACTTTAAGTGTTTTATGGTTGTCCTAATTTCACATTAATCACTACTTCCTCAGATAAAATTTAGCAAATTTCAATCTTTATTATAAAAATGGAGGCCAGGTACTGTAATCCCAACACTTTGGGAGGCTGAGGCAGAAGGATTGCTTGAGCCTGGGAGTTCAAGAACAGCCTGGACAAAATTGTGAGGCCTTGTCTCTACCAAAAAAACCACAAAAACAAAACAACCCCCCCCCAAAATTCACTGGGCATGGTGTCATGGACTTGAAGTCCCAGCTCTTCAAGAGGCTGAGAGGGGAGGATCTCTTGAGCCTGGGAGGGAGAGGCTGAAGTGAGCTAAGGTTGAGCCACTGCACTCCAGCCTGGGTGACAGAGTGAGACTCTGTCTCAAATAAATACATAAAAAATTAAAATGGGGCCAGGTGTTGTGACTCACACCTGTAATCCTAGGACTTTGGGAGGCTATGGTGGATGGATTACCTGAGGTTGGGAGTTCAATATCATCCTGGTCAATATGGTGAAATCGCATCTCTACTAAAAATACAAAATTAGCCAGGCATAGTGGTGTGTGCCTGTAGTTCCAGCTCCTTGGGAGGCTGAGGCAGGGGACTCTCTCGAACCTGGGAGGTGGAGGTTGCAGTGAGCCGAGATCACGCCACTGCACTCCAGCCTGGGCGACAAGAGCAAAACTCCATCTTAAAAAAAAAAAAGGCAGATTCTAGTTCTGATTGGACCCAGCCATTTTCTTTCCTTTCCTTGCTACATCATGGGAGGACACATTTTCCAAGAGCCTTCTTCTTGAGACCACAAATTGATGTAGGGTTTGAATTCCCATCTAATTTAATACTTTGCCCCTCAAAAGGAGAAATGACCCAATTATTCAAGGCTTTATAATTGCTCCAAATGATCACCAAATTCATCTCATTTTGGAGACCTGCTTTCATGTCATTTGTTCTTTGAAATGAAGATTATTCCAGACATTGAAAATACAAGGAAAAGGATAAGCAACCTTAGGGAGCTCAAGTCCCTCCAAAAGTCCATATATAGTCATTTTCTTATAATACTTAATTCTAAAATCTGTTTGGGCAGTAGGATCAATGCAGTCACAAGCCTGGAAGACAGACCTGCCTTGGGCTTAATTTGCTGCAGTGTTAGAGAACATAGTATTAGGGGAAAGCATCAATATCCTATACTACACACTGATTATACAAAAGGGTATAAAACACGGTTGATAATATCTTTTAAGTTTTCCCAGGAGTTAAAAAACAATGACAGCAAAAGGATATGTATGCCGACCCAGAGCTTATTCACTTCTTTTACCAAGACTGCCAGTAGGATTCTACTCCTGAAGAGTCGTTTGAGCCAGGGTGGAGACTGATTTATTGGGCTTAGCACACTAGGTCACTGGTGGACCAGGAGAGGCAGGTAGGAAGGTAGGAATCACCTTGTGTTTCATTGCTGAGTGAATCCCTTTTCCTCCCTGTTATTTATTTTTTCCTCTAGGGTGACTTTAAGATTCACACAACATTTTATTCGGTTCAGCAGCCACTCGGCTTTGATTGTACAATCAGTACTCTGCCTTCAATTTTCTTCTGTCAGTAAACGACTTCTCTGGAACAACTGCCTGGCAAACAAATTGGGTCACAATATGCTTGTCTATAAAGCTGACAGCACCTCACATCCTCCACGCAACGTCACCCAGATCAACCGTGTCAGAGCCCCAGCAGTATCACGTGACTGTTGTTTTCTCAGTTTAGCAAGAAATGACTTAATTTTTCATAGGTGAGCTTAACCCTTGAATGGGAGTTTGCCACAGTCTTAAAAATGAAAGAATGTGCAGTGGAGCAAATGCATATTTCTCATTCACCACCGTCCTCTCCTGAAGCAGTCAGCATAACCATTTAACACCCAGCAGTCCAGGAAATATTTTCACACTCTCCTGACTGCTGACTGGCTCTGATGACTGAACAAGTCCAATGTTGACAGAGAGGCAGACTGTGAATGTCTCCAATCTTTTTGGAAATGTGGGTATAAGTGATAGTCTTTGCTTTGTCTTCAATCTAAAATAACTCATGCAAATGTTAATCTTTCTGGTTTTTTTTTTTTTTTTTTTTTTTTGAGATGGAGTCTCACTCTGTCACCCAGGCTGGAGTACAGGGGCAATCTCAGCTCACTGCAACCTCCACTTCCAGGTTCAAGTGATCCTCCCATCTCAGCCTCCCTAGTAGCTGGACGACAGGTGTGCAGCACCACATACGCTAATTTTTGTATTTTTAGTAGAGATGGGGTTTCACCATGTTGGCCAGGCTAGCCTCAAACCCCTGACATCAGGTGATCTGCCCACGTTGGCCTCCCAAAGTGCTGGGATTATAGGCATGAGCCACTGCACCCGGATTTTTTTTTTTTTTTTTGAGACAAGGTCTCACTCTGTCACCCAGGCTGAAGTGTAGTGGCAGGATCATGGCTCACTGGAGCCTCAATGTCCTTGGCTCAAGCAATCTTCCTACCTCAGCCTCATGAGTAGCTGGGACTGCAGGCATGTGTCACCATGCCTGGCTAATATTTGTGTTTTTTGTAGTGATGGGTTTTTTCCATTTTGTCCAGGCTGGTCTCTAACTCCTGGGCTCAAGTGATCCTTCTGCCTCAGCCTCCCACGTGCTGGAATTACAGGTGTGAGTCACTGAGCTCTGCCCAAATGTTAATGTTTAAATAGAGAATAAATATGATTATTACCAAGTTTTGTTCTGGATCCACCCACACAGACTACACCTAAGGAAGGCTGCCTTGACTGAGTGCCTAATGTGGCAACAGCAGGCACTGTCACTGAGCCCAGATATGGTGCCACTAGCCTGCAAATCAACAAGCCATGTGGTGGCAGGATGATTACATTGGACCTTTCCCCACTGGGGACATAAATGTGTCTTCTCTGGGATAGACCTGTGTTCTTGGTATTGATCTGCCTTCCTTGTCTATGATGTTTCTGCTTTACTGGCTATCAATAGTGACTTCATATACCACATCATATTGGTCCTTATCAAGAAAGTCATTTCACAGCAAAAGAAGTGGAGCAGTGGGCTTGTCCTTACTTGAATTCAATGCTTTTACCACATTCTCCATAACCCCTAAGTGCCGGCTTAGGGCAGTGGCATGACTTCCTGAAGACTTTGTTAGGCCATCAGTTAGGAGACACACCCCAGACGCATGGATGTTCTATCTTAGAGGAAGCAGTAGGTGCTATGAAGCAGAAACTGATATTTGTGTGCCTCTTATTTAGCCAGAATATATGGATCCAGGAGTCAAGTTTAGAGGCATGAATGGCTTCTCTCACTATTGATAGGGACAGGAGGAAGAGAAATTCAAGGCAGAAAAGGGTGGGGTACCTAGCGAGGGTAGGTACCTACACTTCATTCCTGGAACTGCGATCCAAAGTGAGAACTTACATCCTTGTTTTCCTGCTCAAATACTGCCTTTTCCAAAACCACCCCTGCCCTGCCCCTCATTCTGTACCCATAAAAACCTCAGGCTCCACTGGCAGAAAGCAGAGACGGGGAGAAGAGAAGAAACCTCTGACCATCAGAGAGAAGCAGCCTGGCTTGGTGGCGGGGCAGAATTTTGAAGAAGAGTGATCTGGAGGTGGCTGGACTTCAGGGGAGGAATTCCTTCCTGCTCCATCCTCTTTCCCAGCTGAGAGCCACTGCCGTCAGCAATCAAATCCTCTGCATTCACCTTCCTTCAATTTGTTTGTGTGGCCTGATTTTTCCTGGACACCAAACAAGAGCTCTGGTGCCACAGGTGCAGATGCTAAAGGCTGTCACACTGATTTTCTGTCCTTGCTGGTGGAAAGCAAGCACCTCATGTGAAAAGGCAGAGGGCCCACTGAGCTGTTTAACACTGAAGCCTCCCATGGATGGCAAAGCTAAAAGAGTGCACTATAATGCATGGCCTCTGGGGCTTTGGGGGTCATGAGTAGTCCCCCACTAGTCATTGTCCTGGGCCTTGCATGGAGTTTTTCTCCTGTTGACACTCAGAAGCACTCCCCCTGGCTTTTGCACCCACTCATCTGTGAGGCACACCTGGCATGAGGCCTGCAAAGGGGTCAGGGAATCTTCATTTGCAGAATTCTTGCTTCCCATCTGTACAATTTTGAGCTTTGCTGGTTTGGAGGTTTTCGTTTCAAGGGAAGAATGCTTCTATGGGGGGACATAAACGTTTCCATTGAATTGGAAGCTGAGACTTCCAAATATCCTTTCGGTTTACTTATGCTCTTGAACTAACAGACAACCAAATACTAGGAGAAGAAAAGAAAAGAAAAGAAGAAAAAGAAGAAAAGTAAGAAAGAAGGAGAGAAAGAAAAGAAGGGAGGGAGGGAAGGAAAGAAAAAGACAGGACCACTGAGAATTCATACTTTTCAGGAGCAAAAATTTGGGTCATCCTTACCAGGTAAAGAATCGTGGCAAGCTGAGCTTCTGTCTGAGGGCAAAGGAAAGATGAAACGAATAATGGAAGAATCAAGATGGAAGAAGAAACTTATATTTTGTGATGAGTTACAGAAATGAGAATTATAGTGGCTATGCATATTTTCTTCTCTTGCTTTGTGTGTGTGTGTGTGTGTGTGTGTGTGTCCACATGTGTGCACAGTCGTGTGTATGTATGGCATGTAGATTCTCAATGAATGTATGTTAGCAATTTTCTTCTTTTCTCTTTTTCTTCCCTTTAGTATTTTATACAAGTTTTGTTGATGGCTAATTTCACAATTTAGTCATTAGACTACAGCATATTCAGATGGCATTATATCAAATTTGAAGAATAACTAATATAGCTGAGAGATGAATGGTGTGACTTTCTTCCGTCCCAGTGAATATGGGACTTTGCGTCTCTTCTTGAGGAAAAGGTGAGAATGTCTTTCTTTGTATGAAGGACAATAACATCTTGTTAGAAATACAGAGTTGTCTTTCTTTTCTCTTTCTTTTCTTTGTTTCCTTTCCCTCCCTCCCTCCCTTCCTTCCCTCCTTCTCTCCTTTTCTTTTCTTTTTTTTCCCTTGTTCTGTTGCCCCGGCTGGAGTGCACTGGAGTGATCTCGGCTTACTGCAAACTCTGCCTTCTAGGTTCAAGCGGTTCTCCTGCAACAGTGTCTTGAATAGCTGGGATTACAGGTGCTGACCACCACACCAAGCTAGTTTTTTTGTAGTTTTAGTAGAGACAGGCTTTCACCACGTTGGCCAGGCTGCTCTCAAACTCCTGGCTTCAGGTGACTTGCTCACCTCGGCCTCCCAAAGTGTTGGGATTACAGGTGTGAACCGCTGCATTCAGCCATGAGTTGTGTTTCTTGCTGCATGAAAGTTCAAATATTTGCAGAAGGGTGTGTATGGATGCTGAATAGCCAAAGGGGTGGATAATAGCCAGTTAACTAAGCTATTATTATCTCTGCTTGAAGCCTGCCCTTCTGCATTCTGTTTTGCGATGCTAATGCTGAATCTTCAAACTATGTTCATTTTGCTGGTAGCTCTGTTGGATTCTGCCCATAAGGGGCATTAGAGAGAGAGCGAGAGAGCGAGAGAGCGCACCTGTGAGGCTGGAGGGGAAGAAGGGGTTGCTTTTGTTCTCTCCCTAAGAACTTTTTGACTTCTTCCTGTTCTGGTGGGTTTGTCACCCTGACAATGGCAATTTATTTCTGAAAGCTGAATCCAGTTTGCAGTTTCCCCAGCATTTGCGACCCAGCCTCGTTATGCCTCCTCTGCGACTTTAGCACCACCTGGCTGTGCCCCTTCAGAGGGCTGAGCTTCAGCTCCAGGAAGCCCCTCCACTGAGTTTCTAAACTTGTCATTTCAACCCCTTCTCTCGTTTCCCCAAACCTAGATTTGCCGCTTCCATGCTTTCTTAGTGTTCTAGCCCCCTTTTCTGTTACCAAGTTAACTCTTTTTTCTACTTGATTTACAATTCTGGATGTTGAGTTTTCTGGGATGTGGGACTTCCATCTCCACTCAGGATGAAGTAACAGGTGCTGAATTTGACTTCTTATATGAAACAACCAAAAAACCCAGACAAAATGTATGAAACAAATGGTGTTCCGGACACTGGAAATCAGCTAGTGAAGGACAGCGATGCCTGAAAGAAGGGAAATAGTGGAGATGATTTCCCAGCTTACTGTCTTGAGGGTTTTCAGGCTGCAGTGTAGGGAGGGGAACGCACACACAGCCCAGGGATCTCCTTGAGCTCCAGAAATGGAGCTGGGAGTTGGCCACGTGGTGGAGTTTGTACAATAGGACATCAGAAAGAACTTCTCTTCGAAAGACATAAAGAGAATGAAAACACAAGCCAAGGTCTGGGAGAAAATATTTGCAAATTGAATATCTGATAAAGGACTTTAGTCCAAAATATATAAACAACTTTCAAAGCTCTATAATTAGAGAACAGTACAGTAAAAAATTGGCAAAAGATTTGAACAGACCCTTTACCAAAGAAGATATACAGGTAGCAAATAAGCCCACGAGGAGATGCTCAACATCAACCATCTTTAGAAAAATGCAGATTAAAATTACAATGAGATACCAGAGCACATATCATTACATCTACAATTTCAAAGACTGATCATAGCACGTGTTGGTGAGGATGGAGAGGAACTGGTGTTCTCACCCTGCTTGTGGAAATGTTAAATGGTATACTTTGGAAGAAAACAGTTTGGCAGTTTTTTCTCAAGTTAAACATACACTTTTTTTTTTTTTTGAGACAGAGAGTCTCCCTCTGTGACTAGGCTGGAGTGCAGTGGCACGATTTCTTGGGTTACTGCAACCTCTGGCATCTGGGTTCAAGTGATTCTCATGCCTCAGCTTCCCGAGTGGCTGGGACTACAGGTGCGTGCCACCATGTCCTGCTAACTTTTGTATTTTTAGTAGAAATGGGGTTTTGCCACGCTGGCCAGTCTGGTCTCAAACTCCTGGCTTCAAGCGATCCGCTCACCTCTGGCCTCCCAAAGTGCTGGGATTACAAGAGTGAGCTGCTGCGCCCAGCCTTGAAGTTAAACATGTACTCATCATATGACCCAGCAACTCCACTCCCAGGAGTAATGAAAGTGCATATCCTTACAAAGACTTATGCCAGATGTTCACAGGAGCTTTATTGGTAACAACAACAAAACTAGAAACAACTCAAATATCCATCTACAGGCAAATGGATAAACAGTCTGTGGTATATGCATACAATGGAATACTGTTGAGAATAAAAAGGAATAAACTATTGAAACATGCAAAACATGGATAAGTCTCAGAATAATTATGTTGACTGAAAGAATCCAGACCAAAAAAGAGTACATGTTATATGGCTTCATTTATTATACAATTCTAGAAAATGTAAACTAATCTACAGAGACAGAAAGTAGGTCAGCAGTTGCTTAGAATGGAGAATGTAGGTAGGGGCACCAGAGGGGAATTGCAACGTGATTTCTTTAAAAGATGTTTATTATCTTGATTGTGGTGTTGGTTTCTCGAGTACACATGTACATCAAAACTTACAAAGTTGTATACATTAAATGCATGGTTTACTGTATGTAAATTATACATCAACAGAGGTGTTAAAAATGGAAAATAAATCAGAATGCTGTTAGGATGGTGCTGCTAAGCAAAACAATACAGATATTCCTTTTAGAAGCCAAGAAATCTGCTTCTCTCCTGCATCTGTGGCCTTGAACTGCACTTTCACTAGAGAGCTTTCAGCTTGAGGCAAAAAATATTTAGCTGAGTGTGGGGAAAGATTTTTGTTACTTCCTCCTGTGGCCTATATATGTGCAGAGAGGAAGAAATAGAGTTCACAGTCATGGTCCTCAAATGAAGAAGGGGCAAAGGAGTAATAGGGTCATAGCTGGGACAAGTCCCAAGAATAAACGGGCAAGAGCTTACATAGGCAGATAGGCATCCTTCTGTCTATAACATGCTTAGAATAGGTGCAGTGGTGGCAGGGAAGAGGGGTGTGCGCTTCTCTGCATAACATGCCCTTTCACTTCTGTGTATCAGAAGACTTTTTACAATCAAGGTCGTTTTCAGAAAGAATAAAATGAAACTTTCTGGTAACATTCATAAAGACGTAAAAGGAATGGGTTGCATGGCTCATCAAGATCCATTGAGGCTGGATGTGGTGGCAGACGCCTGTAATCCCAGCTACTTGGGAGGCTGAGGCAGGAGAATCGCTTGAACCCGGGTGGTGGAGGTTGCAGTGAGTCAAGATTGCACCACTGCACTCCAGCCTGGGCAACAGAGTGAGACTCTATCTAAAACAAAACCAAAACCAAAACAACCACAACAACCCCAAACGATCCATTGAGATAGTGTTTGTCTGTGAGAAGCAAGGGCCAACTTCCCTTCCACTTTTAATTACCACATACTGTGATTTTTGGTGTGGTGGATGCTCAGTGTGTGTAGACAGAAAAAAAGAGAGAGGCATTACACAGAGTGGTTAGAAACAGAGATAAGAGAAATAAACAGAATCAGGTCTCCAGTTTTTTTTTTTTCAAGTTAGAAAAGGGCTTAGCATCTGGATAAGAGAAATAAACAGAATCAGGTCTCCAGCTTTTTTTTTTTTCAAGTTAGAAAAAGGCTTAGCATTTGGACACAAGAAGTATTGGAAATTCGGTGGTCAAAGATGACTCATGTAATGACTCGGATTTTTTTTTTTTAAGGCAAGAATCTGGTAATATAATAATTACCAGGGAGAGGTGTAAAAGAAACATATGAAAATAATATTATGTCACTGGGCTCCTTTGTCAGTGGGTCAGGTTATTACCTCAAATGGCAGTATAACTATTACTGATGTGTATAATTTTGACTTTAAAAAATGCTTGAGAGCAAAATCACCTGAGCTATTCATAACACATTAGCGTCCATATCCTTTAGATCACCAGAAACAAACAAACAAACAAAAAAAGCATCGCCTGAATTTTGTTATTGTTAGGATACACAGATCAAAATAGCATGTAAGACAATTCATGTTTAAGTCAAAAATTTCTTTTGGCCTGACTCTATGAATTTATGAAATTGTGTAAAGGCAAGGAAAAGGCATTTAAAAAATGTCTCTGGGCTGGGCAAGGTGGCTCACACTTGTAGGTGGATTGCTTGAGCCCAGGAGTTTGAGACCAGCCTGGGCAACATGGCAAAAAACTGTCTCTATTAAAAATACAGGAGAGGTCCAAGATGGCCGCGTAGCAGCAGCTCAGGATTTTAGCTCCCAGTGAAAGCGCAGAGAGCGAGTGGATGCCGCAATTGCAGATGAATTTTTGATGCCCACAGACTGGGAGATTCCC
>CAUYQU010071529.1:0-17240 GCA_963574635.1 Cheracebus regulus | reverse complement strand
TTATTTGGAATAGTTTCAGAAGGAATGGTACCAGCTCCTCTTTGTATGTCTGGTAGAATTCGGCTGTGAACCCATCTGGACCTGGGCTTTTTTTGGGTGGTAGGCTCTTAATCACTGCCTCAACTTCTGACCTTGTTATTGGTTTATTCAGGGTTTCAACTTCTTCCTGGTTTAGACTTGGGAGGAGGCAAGTATCCAAGAATTTATCCATTTCTTCCAGGTTTACCAGTTTATGTGCATAGAGTTGTTTGTAATAATCTCTGATGATGGTTATTTTTTTAATGAGAAAAATGTTTAAACATTGTACTCCATAGATCATAAATATTTGATGTTGTAATATTTGCTGTAAGTATAGAAGACAAGGAAGATATATACAAAAGTATGCATGCATATCAAACAGTTAAAACAGAATATGACTAAATAAACTACCTTCTGTTCTCCTAATAGTGTTTCCTGATTATGTTTAAGAAAGCACTTTCAGTTGTAATTGTTTCCATATTTATCTTCATGAGAAGACTGTGAGTGACTTGTGAGAAGGCAGTATACCTTCTTAATTATTATTTTCCTGGCACCTGACATAGTGCATGGCACAAGATAGGCACTATTCAATCACTGTTTGATGAATGATGGCAAATATATAGTATTGAAAATATAGTACTTGTACTTCAGAGAATGGGAAGATTGATATTGGTTAGAATGCTCACAGAAAGCCTCATGAAGAACCTCAGGAGACTCTTGAAAGAAATGGGTCAATGCTCCAATCACAGAATCTATATAAATAAAGGAAAGTAGGCATGATGAGCTTGGCTATTTGCAGGGAAAACATAATGGATAAAAGTGTAACGAGAATAGAGAGTTCGTGTTGAGAATATAAGGTTTGCTATATATAGAGAAAATGTATTTAACATTATTGATACCACATGAATTTCTTAGTATTTCTTCTGCCAAAAAGACAATTTTGTTTGCCCTTTCTGACCCTTTTGAAGTCTGGGCTTTTTACTTTTCTGCAAGCTTTGCATATTAAATATTTTAGTACATTCACAAATTATAAGTGTATTCATTTTTGTTCAGCTTATCTGGAAGAAAATATTCCCTACTGAAATCTAACTTAGTTATTTACTTGGACCATATCCAATGAGTTGTTTTTAGGTTAATTTTTGAAAATTTGGGTAAAATATAATACTGTTTTGACATCTTAAAATGATTTAATTATTTAAAAAGGATCAAATGGAGAAAGTTATAAACTAAAGATAGTTTAAGGTTCATATAATAGCAGTTATGACTTTTGGTATGTTAAGAACCTGTACCTCGAACTGAATTTATTCTGTTGATAGGTGTTTTGTTAACAAATACTGAGCTCTGACTTTTTTAACATTTGTCATTATTATGTGTCTGGTAGGAATATTTTTAAAAAACCATTTCCGTTCTAAAATGTCTGATTCTCCCTCACTCTCTTATTTTCTCACACTGAAGCATCTTCCTTGAACCTTTATTATTGCCCCCTCTTCCACATGCTAATGTTTCTCTCTCCTTTGTTTCTTATTTTAGACATCACTTCCTCACAGAAGCCTGCGCTGAAACACCACATTCCATATAAAATCAATACTTGCTTTTATATGGCAAAATTCATATATGATAATATCTAAGAAAATTATGATAAAGTTTAATAAG
The DNA here is from genome assembly GCA_963574635.1 of Cheracebus regulus. NCBI lineage: Eukaryota > Metazoa > Chordata > Mammalia > Primates > Pitheciidae > Cheracebus > Cheracebus regulus. The sequence continues at coordinate 15,569 of CAUYQU010071529.1, read as the reverse complement.
GATAGAGTTTTCAGTTACAGATTATTTTATAAAGCTGCAGAAATTAAAGCAGTGTGGTAGTAATACAAAACGTGGTCAATCAATATAAAACAACAGAAACCCAGAAATAGAAGTCGGTATATATGAGGATTTCATGTATGATAAAGATAACAGTTCAAAGTGTGGGTGAAAAGATGGGGCATTCAATAAATAGTTCTCAGACAACTCATCTCTGGGAAAATAAATTAAGATTTGATTACAACCTCACTTCTTACAAAAAGATAAATACCAGATAGAGAAGAGCTGAGTTTATTTTTATTAAATATCTGTATTGAAGTTTTTACTTTATTAAATTCTTTTCCCAAATTGCAAATGAAATTTGTGTTCAGACTCTCATCTTTGTCTGCAATTATCAGTTTTGATAACCTGATCTATACATCATTTTCATCATGCTTACATAAATATACATAAACATATAAACCCATCTAAATAGTGCTGTTATTGCTGTAATTGTTTAATTAAAATTAGATCATTCAGAGTACATTATTTTGTAAACTTCTTTTCCTATGAACAATATATCCTGAGTATTCTTTTATCTGAATATGTATTTGTTAAATACATACTTTAAAATAACATTCAATTGAATGAAAGCACCACCATTTATTCATTTACTTGTTGTTGTCTCTTTAGATTGTTTTCTTTATCAATTTTTTCTATGAGTAATGCTGCAATATATATCCATGTCTGTGTGTGTGTGTGTTTGTGTGTTTATTCTTACACTAATATTTTATTTCTATGGGAAACCAGTTTACATTTTGATTATTAATATATTAGGATGTGCATTTAACCATATTCTTGGCAACACTGGATGTTGTATCTTAAATTTTTTGCCAATCTGATGAACAAACACTGTACCTTATTATTCCCTTTATTTGCATTTCCCAGGCTACTAATGAGTTGGGAAATATATTCACAGATTAATTGGCTATTTGAACTCTAACAAAGAAGTCAAAATAAAGCATCACTTATTTTTAAATTGTAAGGACATAGAATGCATTTTGGATTAAAAGCCTTCTGACTATTTCTGGCCACTGAAGTGTGTTTGCTAAGTTTCCTTAATACTGGTGTTCAAATTTAGTGTAAGTTTGTTAAACTTTTTGAAATTCTCACTCTTATCATTTGATGATTTATCTTTACATTTTTTTCTTTTATTTCCCTCAATTTATAGACATTGGTTGATGTTAAAATTATTGACTCTGTATCTGTCCCATATTTTGCTATATTTTTCCTAATCTATCACATATTTGAACTTTGTAATATATTTTACCATACCCTTTTGTATGTAGTTATTATGTTTGTTTGTTTTACACATTTTGGATGTATTAACTTAGTTGGAAGCTTTTCTTCATTCCAAATTTACACTAATCATCTCCTAAATTACCTTATAAAATAGAAGCACTCACTGAAACAAATAATTGCCTGAACATTTGAGTTCCTCACTCATCAATTAATAAGGCCACTACAAACTAGCCAATTAATTAAAATTCTGTCACACAGGCTGCTGGAGTGTAGTGGGACAATCATAGCTCACTGTGGCTTTGAACTCCTGGGCTCAACTGATCCTCCTCTCTAAGCTCCCAAGTAACTGGGGTTACAGGCATAAACCATTACACTTAGCATCAAGTTTTTTGTCTTTATTTGATTTTAATATAGCAGTATTTTGTAATATGCTTTTATTAATAATGTTACATATTTGACCAAAATAGTTTATCATGAAGTTTCATAACAATTCCTAAAAATTAAATAGCATATTATTCTTTAAGCTTATTAGATATATTTTTAGTTATTTCAAACATTCTACCATTAGCAAATTCTAATGCACAAATACCTATAATTAATTTATAAGGAGATAAACAGGCACAAAAAATTAACAAAAAACCTGTGAGACATTTGTTTAAGATACCAAACATTTTTTTTTAAATTTAATTTTTATTTTACTTTAAGTTCTGAGGTACATGTGCAGATCTTGAAGGGTTGTTACATAGGTATACACATGACATGGTGGTTTGCTGCCTCCATCCCACCGTCACCTACATTAGGTATTTCTCCTGATGTTATCTTTCCCAATCTCCCCACTCTCTGCTATCCCTCCCCTAGCGCCCCACCAAACTTTTAATTCCTGACATCAACTGCTCTCTGTGTGTGAGTGTGTGCGTGCGTGCGTATGTGTATAAATTCTTTAATTTTATACATGGATATTTATTTTAAAGTAGTTTCTCTGAAGATCTGCCATTGAGGACTTTCACAGGATTCACTTAAAATTGGGAGCAGCACTTTTACAGCTTTTTTGATCTAGGCCACAGCTGTTGATTGAGCTCCAGTTTGGCATTCTTTCTATACTTTTCATGCTATGCTTCTCTTGGTTCTTAAAACATTATCTGCTTTAAACTGGCATAGTCCATTTTAGGCATAAAGTCTGTAACAAATAGCTTCTACTCAACTTCTTAAGACTGTGGAGAATGCTATTTTCTGCATTGTTAAAAAATTAGCATGGCTGAAGATGTTCAGAGCTTGCTGATAGGTGGTTAACATGGCAGGGAATTAGTGGTGGTAGGTTCTGTTTTATATGGGTGAGATATTCACACTGGGTTTGGTGAGGCAGAGAGTGGGGTTTCAGGAAACGGCAATAGACTGAGAACTGGCAGTTTAGAACTGAGTAGGCAATGCTGAGTGAATGCATTTTCAGGTGTAGACATTCAGCAAGGTTCAGAGTCATAAGAGAGGGGTCAAAGCATCAGAACATCCACATAAATGTTAAGAAACCATTAGATTTTTAAATCCCTCAAACACTGAAAACCTTAAAAGATAATAATATTTACCTGAAGTCAGAATAGAAATTCAGTCCAATTAGCAGAATACTGAACATAAACTCAAATAAAATGACAACAATCTTCAAAAGAACAGAAAATTAAGCACCACATATTCTCACTCATAGGCAATGAAAACACATGGACACAGGGAGGGGAGCATCACACACTGAGGTCTGTCGGGTAGGGGGTGACTAGGCGAGGGACAATAGGGGGTAGGGAGTTGGGGAGGGATAACATGGGGAGTAATGCCAGATATAGGTGATGGGGATGGAGGTAGAAAACCACATTGCCATGTATGTATCTATGCAACAATCCTGCATGTTCTTCACGTGTACCCCAGAACCTAAAGTGCAATTATATATATATATATATAAAATACATATATATATAATACATATCTATATATATATATATATATATATATATATATATATATAATACAGAAAAAAATAACAATCTTGTGACCCAGAGAAACACTTTTTATGATGGAAGAGGTTACAAATACATCCACCAAGGAAGATAAAAGGCAAAGATTTAGAATAATATTTGTCCAAAGGTAGATAAATTCTCTACTATGTTTATAGGGATTGGAGGGTTGGAAGTAGGGTGCAACAATGAAATGACCTTGCTTACTGATAACCTAATGAGGATTTTATATTATTCCTGGTGGGGCAGAATCTAGTTTACAAATGAGGCCTCTAGTTTACAAATGCCCAGAACCAGAGGTAAAGAGGCAGCAATATTCAGCAGTGGGGGAAATAAATAGTTGGAGAATAGCTAGCTGTTAATAAATTATGACAATAATTTCTTAGAAAGTAATTCATCTACAGTAAAAACACAGCCAATGGGTTCTGTTTTAATGAAAAAATAGTTTCAGAGAATATGTGATTTGAAGATGATGGAGTAAGTTGGCATTCATTATTTGCCTTCCTGTGCGTTACCCAAAAGCAACAAGAAATACTCAGAAGAAATCTATTTTCATGAAACTAGGACACAGCTAAAACCACAAAATACAAAATAGAAGAGTTGACAGAGCCTGGGAGGACTGAGCAGGAGGGCATGTGGAAGGAAGGAAGAAAGGATACCACCTCTGCAGGGCTCCAGAAGATCTGGTGTGTGTGGTCCTGGCAGCTAGGGCACTCCTTGAATGAGGGGCAAAACCTCTGTCCTGTGGTTACAACAGCACAAGCAGGTTGCTACCTTAACCTAGTTAAATTTCTAAAATTACGTGAGAAGGGACTTCCTGAAAACTCACACAGTCATATCTGTGAGAGTCCAGCTCTTTCTCTGGGAACAGCCGAGAAGTCTTGGCTCTATAATAGAGGCTACATGATCCTGGGTCATGAGGAAAATGCTAGCTAGCCAGAAACATAACCTTAGCCCATCTGCAAATATTTATTTGGAGCCTGTTATATACTTTGTATTTACAGAGAACCCCAAATGGATGTTTGCAATAATCTTATAGACTCAAGTCATATTTGTGAGCAAGTCAAATGCCAGAGTATCCAAAATTATAAATTATATTTCTTAATCTGGTATTTTTCAAAATATAGATACAGATAAGGGCAATGGTTTCATTATCTTTAGGGGCAAGTAAATATTTGCAATGGTTTTATTATCTTTAGAGGAAAGTAAATAGTAATGATGATGGCCTGTATCATCATAAAGAAAATTTTGTGTATGTATGTGTACACAGAGACACATTTCTTTATAACACCTATAATTTTAAAATTCAAACAAACTACTCCTTACAAAGTATCTGCTATTTGTGGAAGATAAATACGAATTGAATGAAAAAGGAGAAACAAATCCTTCCTTTTGTAGCTCAAGTCTCAATGATCATGTCTCCATTCATCCATAAATATATTCTAAGTGCCTATTCTCCACATATTTGAAGTAGAAGAAAAATAAGATACTATCCTTGACTTCCAGGAGCTCACTACTTGAAAAATTAAAGTATTTGCATACATGCACATTAATAAGTATAATACTTAAATATCAATATAAGATTTTTCACACAGTGATAAAAGAACATTCGCCAAAGAATCAAGAGTTACTCGTATCTTTAACACTGTGCTCTTCATTCCAGGCATTTGCATCTCCTGATTCTCCTAAATAATGCTATTTTAGTAAAGGGATTAAGAACTACCCTATTTAATTGAAGCTAAAGTGACGTCCATTTGTTATAAGGGGCACCACAATGTGCGAAATAGTAAAATGTAAAAAACCAAAAAAAAATGCATTTTTAAAATACAGTAGGAAGACTCTTGGGCACCTGAGGAATTCCCCAATGTTGGCATAGTGCCCAGCCCTAGTGGATTTTTTGAGCATTTTTTGACTGAATGTGATCATCTGCTTTCTAATCTGATCCTATCTACACTTAACCAAACTCCCTTAAAATGTACCAGGTCTTATAAACATTTTACACGAGTCACTCAGCTTGTGGTTGGATTGGAAAGCTAAATAAAATCTATGATTTCCTTGATACAGTGTTTAAATAGAGGCCAGATTTTTAAAAAATAATAAATATTTTATTGTACATATTTTCTCCCTTAAACATGTGCATTTACTGAATATCTTTAAGAAGCCGAAAAAGAAAACAGCCAAATTATTTCCTAACTAAAATTTTGATAGCATATGCAGTTGCCGTGACTTCTCATTGTTTTGAAGTATCATATAATTTAAACACCTTTTATCAAGTACGGTTTCAGGGAGATAGAAATTTTATATATCACCAGGAACTAATGCAAAAGGAAAAATAAAGGTATGACTTATTTTTAAAATGTCAAATGAGAAAAATAACACTAGTTGTAACATATTTTGTACTTGAATTTATTTAAAACTCCTAATAGAAAAATTTCCATTTGTTTTTCTTGCAGGTCAAATTGTTCAATAGTACTACTAATTTACTTAAACTGACTTTATGACTCCCTGAAATAGCTTAAAACTCTAGGTAACTAATGATACATTATAATCAAGTTGCTTTCCGTAACTATATGGAGCTCATTACTATGAAAATAGTTAAGTATTTTTAAAAAAAGATATGGCTTGAACTTTAAGTTTCTTCATGTTAATTTTCATCTAGTGTTGTATTTCTCTCAATCTAAACTGGTGAATTTCTAACAAATATCCACTGGTTTGCTGAAGTATACCATAGAGAACCACAGAGTTGTGATTGAATTAAATAATCATGTATTTCCTTTCACTTCATGATGAGAGTGTGAGCATTCCAACAATAATGCCAATTGTTAGTACTAATAAACCTTTAGTGTATGATGTTTGGGTATGTATTTTAACTAAAATTCTGTAGCAGGACTAAACAGGACAAGTAAGAAAGACAAATAATTATTAAGACATTAAAAACTAAAAAAATACATATTAGTGGTGCTTTTATTTCAAAAAAATATTTGTAACAAGTAAGGTCAATTGCTATAATAGTACATTAAGAAGAATCAACTTTTTGTAGTTTCTACTGATTGCTCTGTCACAGAGTGTTAAAGAGAAAAATTAAGCGACTTGTTTACTCTTGGTAACTGAAAAAGTAACAAAAGCATAGTTCTTTAGAAGAGGCTGATGTATGAGAGGTGATACACATAATAAATTGTATTTCCACAGCATCGACTATCCGTTTTGACCCACATAGACCTGGGAATTAATTTGGAAGGGCAGAACTTGATATCCTATTGCTAGAAAAACTGAGATCAAGAGGGTTTCTCAGTGTAATAAGGCCAAGGTATTCAGCATTATCTTTTAGACTAAACCCAGAACACTTACCAATTATTTAAATACATATTCAGTCACAATGGACAGAGTCTAAGCAATAACATCTGAATCCTTGAATATTGTTTTGAAGTTTATTGTCATGTCAGAGTCCTGAGAAATAAACAGAAGGCAAATGTAATGCTGGCAACCCCCAAAATTGGGCTCAGCCTGGGAGGGTTCTTGGTTTTATGTAGAAAAGAATTCAAGAGTGAGCCAACAGATTAAAATGTAGTGAAGCAAATTTATTCAAGCAACAGAGTACAGGAAAATGACCACCCCACTCCATAGACAGAGCAGGGCTACCCCATAGGCAGTATGGCACTTGTGGATTGCTGGCTAGGTATATTTATAGCTATTCCTTAATTATATGCTAAATAAGGAGTGGGTTATTTACAAAAGTTGAGAAATAAGGTGAGGAGTTCTCAAACTGACTGAAGGCATCTCCTCTTTTAAATCATGTAAGGTAACTTCTAGACATTGCCATAGGATTTGTAAAGTGTCACAGTGCGGGTAGGAATTTGTTTCAGCATGCTAATATACTATAATTAGTATATATTGAGCCATGGTGGCAACTAGAGGTTGCTTTTGTCACCATCATGGTTTTAGCTGGTTTTGACCAAATTTCTTTATTGCATCCTGTTTTGACCAGATCCTGTTTTGATCAACAGTCTTGTGACTGATGCTTGGGAAACAAGACCTACTGATCTCCTAACTCACTTTAGGGAAATTTGGGAGGTGAAATATAATTAATATTTGTTTTCTGCCTCCACATTTAGAAGCAAATGAGAGGCTGGGCACAGTGGCTCATGCCTGTAATCCCAGCACTTTGGGAGGCTGAGGTGGGAGGATCACCTGAGGTCAGGAGTTCGAGACCAGCCTGGCTAACATAGTGAAACCCTGTCTCTACTAAAAATAGAAAGATTAGCCTGGTGTGGTGGCACATACCTGTAGTCCCAGCTACTCTGGAGGCTGAGGCAGAAGAATCATTCGAACCCGGGAGGTGGAGGAGGAGCCGAGATTAGAGATTAGACCACTGCACTCCAGCCTGGACGGTAGAGCAAGACTCCATCTCAAAAACAAGACAGAACAAAACAAAACAAAGCAAATGAGAGCCATGTGTAGCAGGCAGAGAGATGGACATTAAAATGTCACTTTTGCAACTGATACGTTAAACTTGGATCCATCTTCAAAATGCATCCAAAATCCATCTACTTCTCACTACCTTGCTACCTCTACTGTGACCACTGCGGTCCAAGACAGCAGCAGTTCTTGCCTGTGTTACTGCTAATAGACTCCTAACTGGTTTCTCTGCCTTTCTTCTCCCCCTTTGCTGAACATAACAGCTAGAATAAGGCTTTTACAGTGTCAGTAACTTGCTTTCTTGCTTAGAAGAAAAGTACAGCATCTTTATAATGCCCTATCACCTTTCTCCTCCTTCCTTATTTACTCTGTTACAGCCCAGCTGGCCTCAGAGTTTCTGGTCTATGCCTGAAGCATGCTTCTGCTTCAGGTATTTGCTGCTATCTCTGACTGGAATGGAATACCCTTACCTGATAATGCATATATGACTGATCCCTCACCTCTTGGATTCTTACCCAACTGTCACCTTCTCAGTAAGACTTTCCACGTTGTTCTATCTAATGTTGCATCCCTGTTTCCTACTATTTCTTTGCCTTATTTTCTCCATAGCATTTACCATAATTAACCTTGCTCCCTATTTTGCTAATTTATTTTTCTCATTGTATGTTTCCTACTTGACTGAACTACTTTGAGGGCAAAGAGTTTTGTTTTGTTCAATGCTGTATCTCCAGAGCCCAGAACAGTGCCTGCCACACAGGGGCTGTTTTAATAAGGATAGATTTTTAATGGAAATTTATTAAAGCTCTCTGAAATCAAAAGTTGTGTGGGGGAAAATGAGATGGAAACTGCAGAATAATTAGGTATTCTAACCTGATATATTGGGATAATGGCATTGCCAGCTCCTCAAGTTCATTCAGCAAAATTCTTGAACTCAAAAAACCCTTCAATCTCAGCTTCCCAAAGTGCTGGGATTACAGGCTAAGCCACAGTGTGTGGCCGGGCGAAATTCTCAATGCCATGTGACATATTTTGTAGGCAGCCAAATTTTCCAAATCCCTGTCTCACTAGCTAATGCTCCACTGTGCAGCTGACTTTTTAAATGTCATTTAGTGACTGCTTCGATTTATTTTCTGAGAGAAATAATGGTTTCTAATATGAGTTGAGCACTTACTATGCAATTTTTAATCATTTGAGTATATTATTTCATTTAATAGCATATCACACACTTTACAAATAAAGGAAGAGACCGGAAGACCATAAGTAACTTTCTCAAACAATGTGACTAGGATTTGAATCCACTTCATCTTTCCTTAGAGCCACACCTTATAACAATGCGATTATTCTGCCTCCTAATAGAAGCCATTTGACATCAACTCCAAAGTGTCCCTCTATAACCTTTCCTGTCTTTCTTTCCTACCTTTTTAACAGAAAAGTTGTTCTTCTTTCCAGGATAATAATGTCATTCATATTTTAGAAGCCTACTACTCTAATTATGTCTATATTATCTTGAATCTTTAACCCCTTCCTGTACACTGAATCTTTTTATTTTTTATTTTTTTTGAGACAAAATCTTGCTCTGTCACCAGGTGCCAGGCTGGAGTGCAATGGTGCAATCTCAGCTCACTGCAACCTCTGCTTCCCAGGTTCAAGCAATTCTCCTGCCTCAGCCACCCAAGTAGGGGGAACTACAGGCGTGCATCACCACACCCAGCTAATTTTTGTGTTTTAGTAGAGATGGGGTTTCACCATGTTGGCTAGGATGGTCTCGATCTCTTGACCTCCTGATCTGCCCGCCTTGGCCTCCCAAAGTACTGAGATTACAGGCATGAGCCACCGCACCCAGCTACACTGAACCTTTTTAAGCAAAATATAGATCTTAGTGCCTCCTAAGATAAAACAAGATAAAAGAAAACAAAGTAGACAACGTTTTATTCATTCTGCCATTGTGAATTCTGCACCTCCCTGTGGCTACACATCCTAGTCTCTGTTCCTGTTATTTCAGGTATGATCTCTAGGCGTAGTTTGCAGCTGACTGATATCTCTTCCCTGGTCATTGGCATTTCCACATCAATTCACTCTTAGGCAGTCCAGCTTAGTTTGTCCCCAACATTCTGCTGAAATTATTCACACTTCTTAAAGGCAGATCAACATTCTTTGAGATAATATTTTCTGCACTATTTGGTGCTGGAGTCTCTCTTTTTTAAAGTCTTATTATGCCTTATATGCTGTGATCTCAGTCTTTCCTAATCTATTGCTTCAGTTTGTTGTTTTGACAGTTTGTTCTCCAAACTCTTTTCAGGCTACTCGTCCACTACTTACTCCACTCACCTAAGGGCGACCAGGGTTCATTCCTCAGCTTGCAACTGCTCTCATTCCATCTTTACTCTCTTTGGCATTCTCTTTGCTACCCCCATAGTTCAAACTTTATGACTCCTATTTATGACTTCCAATTTTATGACTCAAATTTATGTCTCCAATATCCCTCACTCAGACCTCTCCCCTCAGGTCCACATCTATATTTCTCATTGCCTACTGGACATCATAAACTAGGTGGTGACAGCCATCTCAAGATCAACATGTCCAAAAATAAACACATGCTCAATCCTGTCATCATTCCCCCATTAAAAATATCCACTCTTCTCCTGTTTTTTCCAGTCTCCAACAGTGTCTACTTCTCCCAGTAACTCAGAAATACAAGATTTGCTAGGCCTCTTCCGTTTACTCACACCAATGGTATAAGTTGATCCCAAAACACATTCCTACCTCTCAAACATTTCTTTATTCTATTACCTCCTCTTCAGGCTTATTGGCAATGCTTAATTGAAGCACAGGTTATTTCTTGACTGGATTATTGTAACAACAAGCTCTCCTTACTGATGGCTTTATTTTATTTGAGTCTCTCCCCAGTCCATTTATCCGTCATTCAGATGTCAGAGTAAATTTTCCGGAAATGAACTCTGCTTTTTTATACTGGGGCTTGATTGTTGTCCATCATGTCTAAGACAAAGTTCAAATTCTCTTCTTTACAGCTGTTGTGAGACCTTGGTTCTTGTTTTCCTAGTTTAAAAGAATTTAAACAAGAGACACACAGCAAAGGAGTTGCAGCATAGAGTAATTTATTATAAAGGAGAAAGAAAGCTTGAAACTTAAGTGCAGAATAAACAGTACACCCTGAGAGAGAAAGAGTTTGGGGGAGCTACCCGTAAGGGTGACACAGCAAAAGACTGACACTAGGGAGACTCACATTGTGAGACTCTTACATGATTATTCATAAGGAGATGGAAAGCGATGTTACTAGCAAGCATGTGCTGGGTGATCCTCTGGATGCACATGTGCAGTACCTGTACATGCTTGTTCATACATTACATGTCTCATTAGCCCTTAAATCTCCACCCAAGGGTATGTCTTACTGTTATAATGAGAAAATTGTAACTTTGAGGATGGGGAATATCAGCATGCTCATGCTCTCTACAGGGGATATTCTATACTGATGATAACTTTGCTTGAATAAGCTCAATTACAGTGTGAAGGCTGAGGCTTACTGTGTTGGTTGTATAGTCAACACAGTTGCTGCATCCTGAGAACAGGGTGTCTTCCTTGAGTACTCATCCTGCCTTACTCTAATTGACCATGGAAAGCCAGTTTAGTAGATCAATCCTCTACCTTATTTCCTAGCTTCATGTTTTACCACCTCTCTACTTTCACCCAGTGAATGCAGCAGACTCCACATAACAGCATGTGTGCATACACAAAAACACATTTCATATGCCAGCCATACTGAATAAAATATAGTGACCAGATGCATTGGATTTTGTTTCTATGCTGCCTATATTGTACCTTATGGTCACCACAATATTTCTATTAGGACTGTTCCAAATTCTAAACATATAAATAAGCATGCACAATTCAAAGATAGAAATATGCTATTCTAAGTTTCTAGGCTGCTATAGCACTCTGCTGTTTGTCCTAGAAAGAAGCAGCATTCTATTTTTGATAGCCTGAGTTTCAGTCCAACTTGATGTTGAGATGTGCCTCACAAATGACATTGGAGTTGTATTGTCTCTATAACCACTTACTTTCTGATAGTCTTAACAGATAGTTTTTCTTTGACTGTCCACTAATTTTGCAGTAAAATTGCAATTCCAGACTTTTCGACGATCATAAACTCTGTCAGTAAAAGTAACTACATTTACCACCCCATTCTTACTTATCAGCAGTAACTGAATTTACCACTTCATTCTTTCTTATCAGCAGTAGGAGGAGAAAAAATTGACTTATTGTTGAGTAGGTGAAGCAAGAACATTTTGAGTGATTGTTCTCCATTTCTGTAGAAACTGTTGCTAATTTAAACTAATAAATAGTAGACGATACCAGAATCAAAAACAGTAGACACCTCAAGTATCGTTTCACTGCAGATTCACCAGCTTTTGATTTATCTGTCTTGTCTAAGGTCCAGAAGGACCAGAGATGAGACCTTAAATAGTTTGTAGCACTGTCAAGGAGAAATCAAAAGACCCAACCGTCTGCTAAGCTCCTCAAACTGGGGAGAGCTTTTTTCATCTTCATTCTTTTTTGAATTTGTAAACAAGTGTCTTATTAAATGAAACAAAGCTCTTACAGACAGTAGGAGTTGTTTGCTTCTACCAAATTTAAGAAATGGACAGTTTCACTCACTTGATGATTAGAGTTTGTGCTAAGTCAAATATGGATTCCCTGCCATGGGTCATAGACCGATGCACACTTGCTCTCTAGATCTACTTGGGTGGGGTTCATCTCCTTAACAGCAAAATTCTTGAACTCAAAAAATCCTTCAATCTCAGCTTCCCAAAGTGCTGGGATTACAGGCTAAGCCACGGTGTGTGGCCGGGCGAAATTCTCAATGCCATGTGACATATTTTGTAGGCAGCCAAATTTACTGCTTCTAGAGATCTTTCTTTGACTCTCTTATCTGAATTAGAAGACATCTTTCTGTGATCCCATTGTACCTATCATAACATTTGACATACAGTACCATAACTTAACCTTCTCTTTCTACTCTACTAGGACGTGAATAAAAGAATGGGTTGTGTTCAACTCTGGGCTCCCTGAGTCAAGCATTGTACTTGAAACACAGTATATACTTGTTAATAGATTGAAATATAGAAAATAAAGCAAAGAAGTGGGGGAGAGGAAGAGGAAGAGGGAGAATAGAAAAAAAGAGGAAAGAGGGAAGTTAGGAAAATTGATTTAATTTAATTAGTAATGGGTACTGTATGTCTCACATGTACGCTTCCAACCCATGTTGACAGGTAATTTCATTCCTAATGTGACCTCTTGATATTATAGTGTTGAACATTACTCCACAGAGCAAGAAGGAGCTGTTATCATTGCCCTCCAGTGGAGCATTATTTGAAAAATTGGTACTAGTGCTGACTTACATTTCCAAGATAGTACAATGAATTAATCTTAGTTTTATAAAGAAGTCTTTAACTAAATATTAGATGACATATCATACCTCTATCAAAGCAACTGTTATGGTCAATTAGGTGAATAATAATTACTTTAAAAAGTCATTAAATGGTTTTAATGATGGACACTGATAGCTTCTTCGGAGCTGTAAGTTGGATCAATAATTCATATTTTTAAAACACTCAACACATATTTTTACATTAGATTGTTAGAGATTTCTCAGTCAATATCTTCTGAAGAAACAGATTTAGATAGTTAGCAGTAGCAATTTTATGAGTAGTTCAATATATTTCTATGCCAATCAAATACACCATTACAATTAAAATTAAACAACTTTCTCCCTCTAAGCCTCTCTGATTGATTATGGAAATAACTGTGTGGAAATGGAAAAAGTAGAAATTTCTTACTATGTTTCATAATTTTTAAAATTTAAATACAATTAAACAATTATAATTTATGTTACTTATTTTTAGTCAATTATTTTTTTTTATATTGCATTTTAGATTTTGGGGTACATGTGAAGAACATGTAAGATTGTTGCGTAGGTACACACATGGCAGTGTGGTTTATTTCTCCCCATGTTATCCCTCCCCAGCTCCCCACCCCCCGCTGTCCCTCCCTTAGTTACCCCCGACAGACCCCAGTGTGTGATGCTACCCTCCCTGTGTCCATGTGTTTTCATTATTCAACATCTGCCTATGAGTGAGAACATGCAGTGTTTGATTTTCTGTTCTTGTGTCAGTTTGCTGAGAATAATGGTTTCCAGGTTCATCCATGTCCCTACAAAGGACACGAACTCATCATTTTTTATGGCTACATAGTATTCCATGGTGTATATGTGCCACATTTTCCTTGTGCCGTCTTTCATTGATGGGCATTTGGGTTGGTTCCAGTCTTTGCTATTGTAAACAGCGCCACAATAAACATTCGTGTGCATGTGTCCTTACAATAGAACAATTTGTAATCTTTTGGATATATACCCAGTAATAGGATTGCTGAGTCAAATGGAATTTCTATTTCTAAGTCCTTGAGGAGTCACCAAACTGTCTTCCATAATGGCTGAGCTAATTTATACTCCCATTAACAGTGTAAAAGTGTTCCTATTTCTGCACATCCTCTCCAGCATCTGTTGTCTCCAGATTTTTTAATGATTGTCATTCTAACTGGCATGAGATAGTATCTCAATGTAGTTTTGATTTGCATTTCTCTAATGACCAGTGATGATGAGCATTTTTTCATGTGTTTGTTGCCCTCATATATTTCTTCTTTTGAAAAGTGTCTGTTCATATCCTTTGTCCACTTTTGAATAGGTTTGTTTGTTTTTTTCTTTTAAATCTGTTTTTGTTCTTTGTAGATTCTGGATATTAGCCCTTTGTCAGATGGGCAGATGGCAAAAATTTTTTTACCATTCTATTGGTTGCTGATTCACTCTAATGACTGTTTCTTTTGCTGTGCAGAAGCTGCGGAATTTGATTAGGTCCCATTTGTCTATTTTGGCTTTTGTTGCCAATGCTTTTGGTGTTTTAGTCATGAAGTCCTTGCCTATGCCTATGTCCTGAATGGTTTTGCCTAGGTTTTCTTCTAGGGTTTTTCTGGTGTTAGGTCTTATGTTTAAGTCTTTAATCCATCTGGAGTTAATTTTAGTGTAAGGTGTCAGGAAGGGGTCCAGTTTCTGTTTTCTGCACATGGCTAGCCAGTTTTCCCAACACCATTGATTAAACAGGGAATCCTTTCCCCATTGATTGTTTTTGTGAGGTTTGTCAAAGATCAGATGGTTGTAGATGTGTGACATTGCCTTAGAGGCCTCTGGTCTGTTCCATTGGTCTGTATCTTTGTTTTGGTGCCAGTATCATGCTGTTTTGGTTACTGTAGCCTTGTAGTATAGTTTGAAGTCAAGTAGTGTGATGCCTCCAGCTTTGTTCTTTTGCTTATAATTGACTTGGCTATGCGGGCTCACTTTCGTTTCCATATGAAGTTTAAGGTGTTTTTTTCCAGTTCTGTGAAGAAGGTCATGGGTAGCTTGATGGGGATAGCATTGAATCTATAAATTACTTTGGGCAGTATGGCCATTTTCACGATATTGATTCTTCCTAACCATGAGCATGGAATATTTTTCCATCTGTGTCCTCTCTTATTTCGTTGAGCAGTGGTTTGTAGTTCTCCTTGAAGAGGTCCTTTACATTCTTTGTTAGTTGTAATCCTAGGTATTTTATTCTCTTTGTAGCAATTGTGAATCACAGTTTGTTCTTGATTTGGCTCTCTTTAAGTCTGTTTTTGGTGTATAGGAATGCTTGTGATTTTTGCACATTGATTTTGTATCCTGAGACTTTGCTGAAGTTGCTTATCAGTTTAAGGAGATTTTGGGCTGAGATGATGGGGTCTTCTAAATATACAATCATGTCATCTGCAAATAGAGACAATTTGACTTCC
>CAUYQU010071528.1:0-25037 GCA_963574635.1 Cheracebus regulus | reverse complement strand
TGGCTAGCTATAATTTTTTTTTGTTAAAATTTTAAAAAAAAAACTTCCTTCTTTTTTTTTTTTTTTTTTTTTTTTTTTTTTTTTTTTTTTTTTTTTTTTTTTTTTTTTTTTTTTGGTCTCTGTCTCCTTCAGTTCTGCTCTGATCTTAGTTATTTCTTGTCTTCTGCTGGCTTTTGAATTGTTTTGATCTTGCTCCTTTAGTTCTTTTAATTTTGATGACAGGGTATCAATTTTAGAACTTTCCTCACTTCTCTTGCGGGCATTTAGGGCTATAAATTTCCCTGTAGACACTGCTTTAAATGTGTCCCAGAGATTCTGATATGTTGTGTCTTTGTTCTCATTGGTTTTGAAGAAAATCTTTATTTCTGCCTTCATTTCATTATTTATTCATGCACACGTATATTCATTGTGGCACTGTTGACAATAGCAAAGACTTAGAACCAACTCTAATGCCCATCAACGATAGACTAGATAAAGAAAATGTGGCACATATATACCATGGAATACTATGCAGCCCTAACAAAGATGAGTTCATGTTGTTTGCAGAGACATGGATGAATCTGGAAACCATCATTCTTAGCAAACTGACACAAGAACAGAAAATCAAACACCACATGTTCTTACTCATAAGTGGGTATTGAACAATAAGAACACATGGACACAGGGAGGGGAACATCCACACTGGGTCTTTTGGGGGCTGGGGGGCTAGAGGAGCAATAGCAGGGGGTGGGGAGGGATAACATTAGGAGAAATACCTAATGTAGGTAAAGGGGGAATGGAGGCAGCAAACCACCATGGCATGTGTATACCTGTGTAACAATCCTGCAAGATCTGCACATGTACCCCAGAACTTAAAGTATAATAAAAAAAAATAGAAACTAAGGAAATTGTCTTACACTGCAAGCGAGAATGGAGATATTTGCAAAGTCAGGAGTGGTGAACTTAAATGGCTTCAGTTGTAATAGTTTTCAGTAATTCTCACAAACACAGAAAGCACTCCATGCAATAATAATTGATATTAAGAATCTGCCATACCTAGAGGAAATGATAAAGGAAAAACATCTGTCATTTAACAGAATTATTCTTGATCTTATAGGCTGCCCTTTTGGGAAGGAGAGTGAGGAAAGAAACAGAAATTTAAGGCAGAGTAGAGGTGATGAAGATGAAGAACCACATAATAATGAAGAGTGGACATTATAGGATATAGGATATAGGACTGGACCAAGCAAGAGAATCAGCTTCTAATTAAATAACACAATGGAAATTTGATAATTATAAGAAACTGGAAATTTAATTGTAAAAATGAGACTGTTTATCACTAAGTGTGGCCAAAGATCTTCTCATTATCTAATAGTAATCATAAATGTTATAAGATCTGCCTCAAATTTCATTCTAGGCCACGGGATAAATAGCCCTACAGCTGGTTTAAAGTGTCAATGAGATGAACAGACATTTTGTATTTATTTATGTCTTAAAAGATGTTATTTTTACATTAAAAGGAGTAATTGTAATTTTACATAAAACAAACAGGACACAAAGAAACATATATATTCCATATAGCAGTTGAAATACAGACTTAAATCTACTCCTTGATGATTTGTAGGCATAATAAACTAGGAGAGGCAGGTTGAATTTCATGATTATACCATCAATTACTTGATGGATCTGATATAATTAGAATTTCCAGAGTTTTTCCTATTTTTCTGCTAGTTACTATTTAATACACATTCCAATCCTGTATATTTGTTTTAAGATAAGAATCTAGAAAATGCCACACTGGAAACATAAAAAAGGATTGGGGGGATCAATCATATAACATAAACACAATGTGTTGGCTGAGCTTGCTTTTTTTTTTTTTTGATCTGAATTGTTTAGAAAAATTCCTCCATCCCTAATATTTGATGCTCTTTAAGTGAGAAACCATAATGATTAATGCATCAATTTTCAGGGTAGACTTCAATAATTATCACACAATCCTGAAGCAGAAATAATAATTATTTGAGTTATTTGATTGATGGTATATTTACTGCAAAAGTGTCTATTATATATAACATTAGATGATATCTAAGTAATTTTGATATCTAAGTGATCTCTATCAATTTTGGAAATATGGAGAATATAAGGTCATGATATTGATAACTGTTAGCATGATAGGACGTATCAACACCTCAATGAACCCAGAATATATGTTCTACCTGTGGGTTTGAATTATTAGCACTTCAAAACTGGGGCTTAGCCCAAGAGGGCTTGTGGGTTTGCCTAGGTAAGAATTTAAGGGTAAACTGGAGGCATTAAACAAAATCTTTTACTGAATGGTACTGCTCCTTGTGGAACAGGGCTAAGTGAAAGGCAATGTGCCCACAGTAGACAACATACTGGCTATCGTCAATTTCGTTTATATTCACTTAAACTCACTTTCATTTATATGCAAATTAAGGAGTAGATTAATGCAAAGTATATGTCTGGTTATTTAGAACATTGTTGGAAGGGGGTGATAACTTCCAGGTTGTTGTCATGAAAAAGGGTGTAACTTTTGGGTTGTTGCCATGGCATTTGTAAACTGTCATGGTGCTGGTGGTAGTATCTTATGCAAAAGAGCAATGAGGGCAGCTAGATATCCCTTTTGTCACCATCTACTGGTTCCTGAAGGTTTCTTTATCCTATCTGGACCAGATCCTATTTTGCATCTACTCATTACAGCAGAAACCAATAAATCATGCACTCATCAGTATCACTTTCCTGTATATCACACATATGCACACATTTTATTTTTAAATTTCCTGTTCCATTATACTGTTAATTAAAAAATATATGCAAATATTAGAAATGTAAAAGTTTTAAAATTAAGATCAAATAAGCAGTATTTCCACATAGATATTTTGCAAGAATGTTCAGCCAGACTAAACTTCATTGAGATTCTGGCTTTGAAATTCTTAACTTCTGTTTGAAGTAAAATATATGATATATTTTATTATATAATATATAATAGATATATTTTATTATATATTATATATAATATATAATAGATATATTTTAGTATATTATATATAATATATAATTTATTATCTAATATATAATATATCTATTATATAATATATAATAGATATATAATATATATTTTGTTATAAAATATATATTATATATATACACACACACACACACACACACACACACATATGATGTCATTAATGCTTTAGTATCTGCTGCTTCTAGAAGACCTCATTTTGGAAGTCTGATGACTGTAGAATTTGGTAACCAGAGGAATGCATGTCATAGAAATGAGAAGTTCTTCAAAAATAATCCAAGTAGCAGATATACACTCAGGCATAAATCAAGCAAATATTGAATACAAACATTTGGAAGAATAGGATAGTGTTAGTGATATATATTGGAAAAGAAAATATTCAAATAATTACCTGTCTCTACGATGTAGAAGTGAACACTATTATAGTGCATTTGTGGAACAGACACAGGGAATCTTCAGTTACACTAGCATTATTCTAATAATTAATTTGCAAGACACAAGAAAGGTAGAGCCATTGACTTCTGCATAAAGAAGATTTTCCTATCCTCTAAAAGTAGGATGGAAATATACTACAATTAACACCTTGTTCAGATGAATGTTCATGGCAAACAGAAGAGTCTGTAACATAGAGGAAGTAGACAGAGAGAAACTTGTCCTGGGTAACCAGACACATGGATTCACATAAATCATGTTGAATCACTCAAGTGTTTGTATAAACATGTACAGTGACTATTGAGAATAACTGTGGCTGTTCAACTTTTGATTAAGTGTAGAGACTGAAAATTGCCTGACTAGAAATTTCATCATAAAAGATAGAGGCTTTTACAATGCAAATTTGCAAGTAAGACGAAAAAAAAGGGAAAATAATTATAAGACACTAAAGCAATGTTAAAAAAAATAAATACAAGTTTGTGAATAGATCCTATACATAATCACTTCTCTGGGTTATTACTGGAGAAGGTTCTGAGATATTTATTGGAGACAGTTTGGAGGTTAAAATAAAAATCTGACTGCAGCATTCTGCAGTATTCCTGGAACCACAGCTTCGAAAGAAATAAATCTGCACTCCAGAATGAAGAATGTTATGTGGACAGATAATCTAGGGCAGACATCACCAAATTCCAGTACTGGGTCAAATTGAGTACACTGCCTGTTTTTGTAAGTAAAATTTTATTGGAACAAAGCCACTCCCATTTATTTATGTATTGTCTGTGACTACTTTCACAACATAATAGCACAGTTGACTAGTTACAATACAAATTGTATGTCCTGAGAAGCCTAAAATATTTGCTTTCTTGTCCTTTACAGAAAAAATATATATATAATGTATAGTTCCCAAGGGGAAAAGAAAACACTATTAAAGTCTCTGAAAAGACCTGTAATTGGTATCAACATATTTAATTACTAAATATACATACTTAATTTATGGACAATTATTTTACATACATTTAAACATTTTCTTGATATCCTGAAATTACATTATATATGTGTATGTGTAGTCCTATTTGGTAGATAACATACAATTTATTCCAGAATGTACCTTTGGGCATTCTCCATCAGTCATCTGGGGTTTCTTTATTCTGTTTTGAAAGACATTTTGTCTCCAACAATATACCATTTTCATATTTCTTCAGATACCAGATCTAGAATATATGTAATAAAACTGAAAATTTCCATTTAGGTTCTTGAAGGTAGAGAAGTACACTAAATAAGAAACATTTCCAAAAGATTTCATTAGCTGTTTTTGCCCTGGACTGTTACACTATTTATGACATATGAATGACCTGCAAAGGGCACAGAAGATCATAAACCATTCATTTCAGCTTTTATTTCAAAAGCAGAGTTTATCTCATGAGAATATCTCAAATCATTTATCTGGACATTTCATTATTATATTAGAGCTTCTTCTGTCTCCTTAGTAAAATATTCCTATATACCACTACTTTACATCTCTCTTCAGATTAGAATGTCTTTGCATAAATGTCCTTGTCTTTTAATGTTATTTTGTGTGAATAGACCAGAATGATCTTGTTCACAATTTTCTCTCTACTAGCTGTTACCAAAGTGCCAGGGATTGGCTCTAGGTCCTGTTGCTTGCCAAACAGAAAGCTAATCACTGAGACAATGAGTATTTCCAGGGAAGAAGGATTTATTCAGGTGCTGCAGCTGAGTAGAATGGTAGATAAGTGATATGGTTTGGCTATGTCATCACCCAAATCTCATCTTGAATTGTAGCTCCCATAATTCCCAAATGTTGTGGGAGGAACCTGGTGAAAGATAATTGAATCATGGGGGCAGTTTCCCTAATACTCTTCTCATGGTAGTGGGTAAGTCTCACAAGATCTAATGGTTTTATAAGGAGTTTCCCCTTTTGCTTGGTTCTCATTGTTGTCTGCCACCATGTAAGATGTAGCTTCATCTTCTGCTATGATTGTGAGCCCACCACCCCCCACCCCAGCCTCGTGGAACTGTGAGTACATTAAACCTCTTTTTCTTTACAAATTATCCAGTCTCAGGTATGTCTTTATTAGCACTGTGAAAACGAGCTAATAACAGGTAGCTGGGCACTGCTGTGAAGACACCCGAAAATGTGGAAGCAACTTTGGAACTGAGTAACAGGTAGAGGTTGGAACAGTTTGGAGGGCTCAGAAGAAGATAGGAGGATGTGGGAAAGTTTGAAACTTCCTAGAGACTTGTTGAGTGGCTTTGACCAAAATTTTGATAGTGATATAGACAGTAAGGTATAGGCTGAAGTGATCTCAGATGAAGATGAGGAACTTGTTAGGAACTGGAGTAAAGGTCATTCATGCTATACAAAGAGACTGGTGGGTTTTTGCCCCTGACATAAGAAATTTATAAGTGGCAAAGCATTAAAGAGGAAGCAGAGCAAAAAAGTTTGGAAAACTTGCAGCCTGATGATGCAATAGAAAAGAAAAACTTATTTTCTGGGGAAAAATTCAAGCAGGCTGCAGAAATTTGCATATGTAATGAATATATCGATGTTAATCACCATGACAATGGGGAAAATGTCTCCAGGGGCATGCCAGAGACCTTCATGGCAGCCCTTCCCATCACAGGACCGGAGGCCTAGGAAGGAAAAATGGTTTCAGGGATAAAATGATTTTCTGGGCTGGATCCAGGGCCCACCTGCTGTGTGCAGCCTAGGGAATTGATGCCCTATGTCCTAGCCACTCCAGCCATGGCTAAAAGGGGCCAAGGTATAGCTTGGGCTGTGGCTTCAGAGGGTGCAAGCCCCAAGCCTTAGCAGCTTCCATGTGGTGTTGAACCTGCAGGTGCATAGAAGTCGGAGACTGGGGTTTGGGAACCTCTGCCTGGATTTCAGAGGATGTATGGAAATGCCTGGATGTCTAGCTGCAGGGGTGGGGCCCTCATGGAGAACTTCTGCTAGGGCAATGTAGAAGGGAAATGTGGGGTTGGAGCCCTCACACAGAGTTCCCACAGGGACACTGCCTAGTGGAGCTATGAGAAGAGGACCACCATCCTCCAGACCCCAGAATGGTAGATCCACCTGCAGCTTGCACTGTACACCTAGCAAAGCTGCAAACACTCAAAACCAGCTCATGAAAGCAGCCAGGAGGGAAGCTGTACCCTGCAAAGCCACAGGGGTGGAGCTGCTCAAGGCCAAGAGATCTCACCTCTTACATCAGTACACCTTGGATGTGAGACATGGAGTCAAAGGAGATCATTTCAGAATTTTAAGATTTGACTGCTTCACTGGATTTCGGACTTGAGTGGGACCTGTAGCCCCTTTGCTTTCGCCAATTTCACCCATTTGGAATGGCTGTATTTACCCAATGCCTGTACCCCTGTGGTATCTAGGAAGTAACTTTTGTAGGCAGAAGGGACTTGTCTTGTCTCAGATGAGACTTTGGACTGTGGACTTTTGAGTTAATGCTGAAATGAATTAAGACTTTGGGGGACTGTTGAGAAGGCATGATTAGTTTTGAAATGTGAAGGCATGAGATTTGGGAAGGGTCAGGGGTGGAATTATATGGTTTGGCTGTTTCCCCACCCAAATCTCATCTTAAATTATAGCTCTCATAAGTCCCATGTGTTGTGAAGGGATCTGATGGGAGGTAATTGAATCATGGGGGCAGTTTCCTCCATGCTGTTCTCATGGTAGTAAGTAAGTCTCATGAGATCCGATGGTTTTGTAAGGGGTTTCCCCTTTCACTTGGCTCTCATTCCTGCTACCATGTAAGCCATGCCTTTCACCTCTGCCATGATTGTGAGGCTTCCCCAGCCATACGGAACTGTGAGTCCATTAAATCCCTTTTACTTTATAAATTACCCAGGCTCAGGTATAACTTTATCAGCAGCATGAAAATTGACTCATACAATAAGTCTCAAGTCTATCTCCCCAAATTTTAGTATAATTGTAGTCAAATTTTAGTATAATTGTAGTCTAATTTTAGTCTCAAAACCACCTAAAATATGAGTTTTATATAGCAGGGAAGAAATGTAGCCATGTATATAAGAAAGCCTGAATTAGGGTAAAGGAGGAGAGGAGTTCATTGATAGGCAGGAGGTGGTCAGTGAGGCAATCATGATGGGTGAGGGGTCTGGTATGTCATTGTTCAGATGCAGTGACCTAGTGAGTTTCAGTCCCTCGATACTATCCGGGAGGCCTAAGTATTGGTTTCCTCAGAAAGGAACTCAAATAAGACAAATATGACTTTCTCAAGTTTTGAGACTGGGAAGGTAAATTTACACGTTTATTCGAAGGAAACAATAAACATCAGTTCTATGGGACAATTGTATAGGTTTCAGCTACATTATTTTCAGGAATCAAATTCTGAGTAGATAACATTTCTGTGTGATTGAGGGGAGTGGATATATATAGTGTCCATAATAAACAACTTTGACAATAAATTTTTCCCAACTTTTCTGTCCTAGTCTGCATCAATGCGTCCTTCAGTTCAGTTTTAGAAATTTATTCCTTTCATTTATTGTTTGTAATATATTATCTAAAAATCAATGTGCCACTAGTAGAGATGACTTTATAAAATTTTTATATGAGTTAATATCATAAATTACAGTGGTCCTGAGGAAGTGGTAGGTATTATGGCAGTAGTTTTTCAAAAATGGATACAAATGGCAGAATTAAGTCCAGGGTACAATGTGGAGCAAGGGGATAATGGGTACTGAGATGGATGGATAGCACAGAAAAGCTAAAGTATTTAGTAGAAACGATACACATAATCTTCCCTACTTTATGATTCTGCCTAGGGTCAGGTCTGCTCAGCAACTCAGTATGCTGACTTTATTTGCTCAGAGAGAAACAGAGATAAGAAAGAGGAGGAAGAGGAAAAGGAAAAGGAGGAAGAGGAAGAGAAAAAAGAAGAAACTCTGCCTCTAAGTAGTTGCTCATTGCTTTAGGAATTTCTAACTGATGGATCCAAATTACTATATCCTATCCTGAGACTGTGTTTTTGCTACTGCTCCCCCACCACCCTGACCACATATTATCTTCTGTCTATTATTTAATGAAGAGTTCTTTCAGAAGGGTGTTCTTTTAAATGTAATTGATACGGAAGTGCTGGGGAGGGAAGAATCTGGTCCCTTTAAATGATACAGAGTGGAGCAAGGAAAGTGCTGGGTAGAGGAAGGCATAGTCCCTGGCTGGGGCTCTACCACCATGGCCCTAGGTGAGGACAGCCATTTCTGTTTTCCTGTCCAAATGTGGCATTTTCCAAGACCACCCTGGCCTGCCACACCCCCATCCTGGGCTTATAAAAACCCAAGACGCTAGCAAGGCAGAGACACAAGCTGCTGGATATGGAGAGGAGCAGATCAGTGGAAGAAGATACAGGTAGCTGGATGCTGAGAGAACGTCCAGAGGATCACACTGGCGGAAGAGCACATCGACAGAAGCTGGCATCTGGGCAGGCCATCAACTGGTGGGATGAAGCAGAGTTTGGCCAGGGCATTTGGAGGAGTGCCAAGGCTGCAGAGCGGTGGGACTCCAGGGAAAACCATCTGCCTTTTGGCTCCCTGATCCACTGAGAGCTACTTCTACTCAATAAAACTTTGCACTCATTCTCCAAGCCTAGTGTGATCTGATTCTTCTGGTGCACCAAAGCAAGAAACTCCAGGATACAGAAATCCCACTGTCCTTGTGATAACAGGATCTAATCGAGCTAACTAACACAAGCCGCCTACAGATGGCTAAACTAAAAGAGCACACGGTAACATACACGCACTGGGGCTTCAAGAACTGTAAACATTCAGACCTAGACACTGCCTTGGAGTCAGAGCCCCACAACCTGCCCATCTATATGCTCCCCTAGAGGTTTGAGCAGCGGGGCACTGAAGAAGCAAGCCACTCCCCCTATAACATGCCCTGGCAAAGGGGACAGGAGAACCTTTCCCGTTTCATAATTACTTTGCCAGAATGACTTCTGGCAAAGTTATTCCAATTCTCAAAATTCCTGGTTTCGGGCTGCAAAATTTCCCATGAATATGTACAAAATGTGTGTACTAACATAGAATGCCTTAGGCCCTTGGAGGTGTCTGTGCCCATGATGATTAAACAAAAGGATGAGACAAGTTACCTGGCATTATAACAAAAAGCACAAAATCAGGGAGACACTAAGTAGTTAGCTACACTTTAATTTTTTTTTTTTTAATTTAGACTAAAAACTGATTTGGCTGTCTGTAGTAATGAACTAACCTCATCACCACCTCACCCCAATAACTGTTAAATATTTGTTTCAAGTTGGATAACATTTCTAGGAAATGGATAAGTCTCATGAAATGGACAGTATTAGTCTTAAAAAGAGGAATATTTTACTTATTTATTTGTGCATATACATCACAGCCTTGGGTCACAGAGATTTAGTCAGTACTACCCTGCAGCTGATCATTGACCCAAAGTAGCAGCTTTGTCCATCAATAGGCAACATGGTAGTAATGGTCCTTGGCATACAAGATGACTATAGTGGTAGAAAAAGAAATAGAGCAGGTGTTTTAAGATCTTCAGAGAGGATGTATTTGATAGCAAACATGCTAATATAAATTTTTGTATTATACGCTGTTCTTTGTTGTCGCAGCAAAAATTCTGCTATTTATGCCTACTGAGAACAATGCTTAGTTTTACTTTTAGCTATTCTATTTTATCTGAACAGTTCTTTCCTTCTCTTCCCCATTTTTTTAATGAAGTCTTAGCAAAAAATTGACACTATTAACTTACTGTGCCTTGAGAGCAGTTACTGTGAATTCAAATGTGTATTTCCTCAATTTAAAATAAAAATGAGAAATATACAAAATGATTATATTTCATTATGCAAATTTATTTTTCTTTCATGCTAAAAAGATTTGGTTATCGCCTCTGCTTCAATGAAACACAAATGAGGCATGAGATCTCCTGTTGCTTTTTCACAGTTGAAAACAACATTGAGTATTAACACAGTCATTAATATTATATAAAAGCTCTATTTCAGTCAGTTATTGATTCGTGTGTTACCACAAAATAAAGAAATAGTACCTATTTAAAATGGCTTGTAACAGAACTGTGATAAAAATCACTTTAAACTATTGGCTTGAGTAAACATACTAAAGATTTATTTGCTTAACAATATAGTCAACAGGTATTAGCTACATTTTTAGGAATTTGAGCTGCTTTTTATGTTGATCCATGGTTAATAAAACAAGCAGTTTTATTATATACAGTTCCATATTCTCCTTTTTTGGTAAAACACTGTCATGAAGTCAACTATAAACTTAAAATTTATACTGGAAAACTTGAAAGCCACTGTTCCTTGGATCTGACCCAAAGTCATAACCCAGAATTTATATAAAGAGTCTATCCACATGAATCTGTTATTTATGTAAATTTAAACTCACATATTATTGAGTTCACACACTGCTATAAAGAAGTTCCTGAGGCTGGGCACGGTGGCTCATGCCTGTAATCCCAGCAATTTGGGAGGCTGAGGCAGGTGGATTGCTTGAGCCCAGGAGTTTGAGACCAGCCATGGAAATATGACGAAACTCTGTCTCTATTAAAAAAATTTGCTAGGCATGGTGACACATACCTGTAATCCCAGCTACTAGGAAGCTGAGTGGAAGGATCACTTGAGCCTGGGAGGTAGATGTTGCAGTGAACTGAGATCACACAATTGCACTCCAGGTTGGGCAAGTGAGTGAGACCCTGTCTCAAAACAAAACAAAGAAGCAAGAACTACCTGAGACTGAGTAATTTATAAAGAAAAGAGGTTTAACTGGCTCATAGTTCTACAGGCTGTACAGAAAGCATGCCTAGGAAGCCCTCAGGAAACGTATAATCATGGTGGAAAGCTAAGGAGAAGCAGGCACCTCCTACAGGGCTGAAGTGGGAGGAAGAGAGTGCGAAGGGGGAGGTGCTACACACCTTTAAATAACCAGATTTCATGAGAACTCACTATCATGAGAATAGCAAAGGGGAAGTCTGCCGCCATGATCCAGTCACCTCCTACCAGGCCTCTCCTTCAACAGTGGGGATTTCAATTTGACATGAGATTTGCAGAACACAAATCCAAACCATATCATTTGTCATTATGAAAAATTACACTGTCTTGAAAAGGTGACCTTTTTTTAAAAAAAAATTATATATTGAAATTTTAATTTTAAAATGTTGTGAACCAATTTTTATTTCATATTTATTTTAAATTAATGAAATGTGTTAGAATTCATACTTTTCTGAACGTTCTTTCAGCCTTCTTTCAATATACAGTTTGCTCTTCCATTGTAATACAATAGCATTGAATTTCGAATAGGAAACAACATACTGAAAAATAATTACTTTGCTAAATATATCAAATGAACAAATGCAATGCCTTTGAATTTCAGGTATCTGTATTTTTCCTTTCTCAAATATAGCATTGTTAATTGTCTTGCTGTGGCAATATGAGATCATTTTGGATAATGTAGGTAGACCAGCGTTTCTCAAACAGGAGTATTTTTGCCTCCAGGGGATATTTGGCAGTGTCTGGGAACATTTTTGGTTGTCAAAAGTTGGGGAGATATTCTCCTGGCATCTAGCAGGTAGAAGCCAGAGATGCTTCCAAACATTGTATGATGCACAGGGTATTTCCCTGCAACAGATAATTATCCAGACCAAAATGTCAATAGTGTTCTTAACTGTGGGTTAAAAAAGCCTGCGGTAGAGCAACACTGAACAATAGAAATATATTGTGCATCACTAAGTAGCGCCACGTATATAACTTAAAATTTTCTATTGACCACATTAAAATAATTTTTTAACAAAACAGGTGAAATTATTTTGTATTTTATCTAACCCAATATATACACAATATTATGTCAGTATACATTCAATGTAAGATATTAAATACATATTTTACATTTTTAATACTTTCAGAAATACAAACTGGTTATGGTCACTCACACCTGTAATCCCAGTGCTTTGGGAGGATAAGGAGGGAAAATTGCTTCAGCTCAGGAATTTGAGACCAGCCTGGGCAACATAGCAATACCCTGCCTCTACTAAAAATAATAATAATGATAGATATTTTTAAAAAAGAAATTCAATGTGTATTTTACACCTATAGCACATCTGAATTCAGACTAGTCATGTTTCAAGTGCTCAGTAGTCACCTGTAGCTAGTGCATACTCTAATGGACCATATTTTATTTACTAAATAAATAGTTTTAGCAACAACTTGCTATGTTCCTACTTTTAGGAAACTTCCCTGTATTCCTACCTTTATCACTATTCACCCATTTGTTACATATAGAAACAAAGATAATAAAGATAATAATCGTCTAAACTGAGTTGTATCACCCAGTGTGACTAGTTTTTTTGTGTGTATCAAAGGATCTTATTAAAATTAACACTTTAATATTACTGTTAAACTTTAACACTATCACTTTTTATGGGGTCTAGTTACAACGTCAGAAGGCATATTAAGGGAATGTAGTACAACATCTGTTTCAGTTCATCAGTTTTCAAGCTTACAATGTCACATCTTTTGGGCTATAGCTTCCTTATCACAGTCTAAGGTCAGTTTGATAAGACTAAAGAGGGGAGGTTGCTTTTCTGGAACTCCTGGCCTCAGGAATCCTCCCACTTCAGCATTCCAAAGCATAGGGGAGTTTGCCATTTAATTTACTTGAACCAATTCTTGTAAATTAAGATATATCTAAGTCGACTTCTCTCTTTTAAGTACACTGTTCCTGAGTGGCTGTGATTTGCTCCCATGTAACATAACATTGGAGTGCTCACTTGTGTTTTCCTCAGGACAATGAGTCTGTGGTTGGTGGCTTAGACATGACACTATCAGGTCAAAATACTCCCACTTTTTTGGTACAATTATTATGTAATTAACTTTCCTCTAGGAAAATAGGCAATACATTTGAGTTACGGAATGAATGGCCAGACAGTGTTGACCAGAATTCTCATGGCAGATTATACAAAGTTGGATGGAAGGCCACCTTTTCTTACCCCTTTTCTTCCAAAAATATTAACATAATCATAAATATAAAATAAACATAACAGGTGTCATTTTAATTGCTAAAGAAATAAAACACCTTCAAAATAGTATTTTGCTTTGCAGAAAACAGGCAAATTGTTGAAATGATTGATAAATTGAAAACTCTTATAACTACTGTATATGGTATCTAGTGTGAATTTGAGGAATACATTCTAGTTCATTAAGTAACTTATTCCAATTTTGGTAGTCTTCCTCACATGGAATATTTCTCAAATGGCCAGGAATTATGGGGAACTTCTGTTTCTGCTTTGAAAAGGCAGCATTAACACTTGGAAATTTGAGATGTACTTGATATAAAAACAAAGTCTTTCTTTCTCTAAAACACATTAAGAAAGTTCTCAACTCACAAAAGATGAGACTCTTAGAATTGAAAAGAACAGATTGTCAAATGAAACATGATAGTAGGTGGTAGAATTTGTTTAAATATAGATACCTACTCTTCAATAATTGTTGCTGAAAATGCACCATCTGCTTTAAAAGTAATCATTTGTGGCATATCTTGTTAATATACTCATGCAAAGGAATATGTTTAATTTATTTTTGAAAATTCCATTACTTAGACTCATTGATGAAGCATATTTGGCCAGTCTGTTAGGGCAGTATTAGAAAAATGCCAGTGAGCTACATGATATGTCTTTCAGCCAGGTGGTCCTGTAAGATCTGGTTAGGAATGAATGCCTCATTCTTTCATTATTTTGTGCCAAGACATAAGAAATGTCTTATAAAGGAGAATGAATGATATGAGGTATATTATTGGTCCAATGGATGACTTAATGTTTAGAATATTCTGGGGGAGATATATGGTTGGAGCTTCGTAAATATCTGCTAAGCAGTCTATATGCATCCATAGTGTTCTTTACCAGAGAAAATTAAATGGTTTCTGTTTTATAAGTAGATAATCAAGAAGAATGGAATAGATGATATTGGTTTGCTTTATATTCTAAAAATAATATTAATAAAATATATTATTTTTAATTTACTGGACAGATTATAAAACTTTGATTATCCACTGTTGATGCCTGACTTCCAATGGCTATTAATTTTGCTGTTCTTCTGCCTGTCAACACTTTATAATTATAACAGTATTTTACTTTATAAGTAATTCATTTTTCACAATATGTAAAACAAAATATGTTCTAGGTAGATAATAATATTAGATAATATACTGAATATTTTGGCCTATTATTTTAAAGCTCACCTAAATAGCTTCTCTTCTTGAAAACTTTTTAATTCCTTCTTAATCAAATATGATTGATTCTCATTCTAGAATATGGAAGTTATTAATTTTATCTTTAATTTCTTTGGCATGCATTTTTATTTAATTTCACTCTATACCATACCCTTTGGAAGATAAGCAACCTTAAGGGAAGAGACTGTCTTTTATTCTTCTATATAATTTTTATCAAATGTAACAGGTGTTCCATATAGTAGACTCTCAATATTGGTTTCAAATAAATATTATATACTTCTATTTATTTTGAGATTAATTATGACTCATGTATCAAGGAAGGAATTTAGTACGCAATACATGTTTCAAAGATAAAACAGCAAGATGGATTTTTTTTCCTTTTATGTGTTTGACACTTTTATATTTATTCCTTGTGGCATGTGCTCTTTCTGTCACATTTCTCACTTTAATTAGTTGATAATGTCACCAAATGGTTTTGGCTATATCAGAACAGGTATGTGTAGGAAGTAGCTAAAATTCCTTTACGAATACTCACAAATGCCAAATGAGTTTCTAACATAGGCATTAGGGGAAAATAAAACATCTAAGTTAGTGGGAAAAGGGAAGATACTGTCTCTGGTAGGCTGCAAATGAATGGACCTAGGATAATGCAGTGTTTCCCTTAAGAAACAAAGCTGCATAGCTTCAGTGTTTTATATATATATATGCATATACATATAATTACATATGTATAATTTATCTGACCTTGATTATTTCTCACTTAAAAAAATTTGTAGCACATTTAAGTCTGCACATTTAAGTCTAGCCTACATCTGAAGAGTTGGTTATACTACTGAACATTAAAGAAATTTTAAAATAATTTATATTACTTAAGCTATCTACAGCAACTACAGTTAGCCTCCAGGCATTGACTGGCAGACTATTCTCTGCTTACCAAAATAGAGCAAGCTTGGAGGCACTAGATTTTTGTTATCTTACTTCACTTAGTACTTGTATGACCTTGGCAGGATATTTAACCTGTATCTTGGTTTTCACATCTACAAAGTCAGAGATTCAGATGTCTTGGGCTTTAATGTGTCTTCGCTCTGAATATGTTAGTGTGCAGTTGTGTTTGTGAAGAAGACATCGTTGGCTTAATGCCCTCTTATACTACTTGTTAGCTGTTTTACCTTGCACAAGTTATTTAGTATGCACAAGACTGAATCTTATCATTTCCACAATAGATATCGTTACTGAAATGCCAGCAGTTCAGTCTAAGTTCTGCTGCTTCTTGCACAGAAAGCCAATCACTGAGACAACAAGTATTGCCATAAAGGAGGCTTCAGGTACTGCAGCTGAGGAGAACAGAAGATCATTCTCAAATTTTTCTCCCTGATGCACTAAAATTAAAGGTTTATATAGCAGAGAAGAAATGGAACCATATGTCAGAAAACAGGAATTAGGGAGGGGTGAGGAAGAGGAATTGGTCCACAGGAAGCAGGTCATCAATAGGCAATCATGATGGATGAGGGTCTGGCATCTTATTGGCCAAATGAGATGATCTGGTATGTTTTGGTTTCTTGTTACTATCTGGAAGGCCTGAGGGTCGGTATCCTGAGAAAGTAACTCAGTTAAAACAATTTTAACTTTCTCAAAATTTAAGACTGGGAGGATCAATTAACATGTTTATTCAAAAGGAACCATTAACATCAGTTTTATGGGACAATTGGGTCAGTTTCAGTATAATAATAGACATGTGTTATAAGGATTAAATAAAAACATGAATACAAAGTTCTTGATACATAAAATCTCTCAAGTTTTAACTATTATACTGAGGGTATGTCAAGCCAACAAAGCCCTGAATATTTCTGTTGTTTAGTTTTAGTATAGATTCTTCTGTTTGCAATAGTGAATGTAAATTCTTCTGGTTCAAATTCCTTGTGATCTAAAATTAGATATAAAAATAAAAGGAAAATATGTAGTATATTTTATTATTTATTCTTTATTGTATGGAGAGATCATTTCTAAAGATACACTGTGTTGAGAGCTAAAATTATTAAACAAGCAAAATACAATTTGAGCCTCTCTAATGGATAAGTCCATATAAAATTCCTGTTACTATAGGAATTTTGGAATACTTCAAATCTTTGCTCTTAAAAAGTTTATAAACCAAGTATCAAGACAAGAAGAAAATAATAAAAGCAGTATAATTCAAAGTAGCTGATAATAAATACAGGTATTAGTAATTACTGAACTTTGGAGAAAGGACAATATAGTATGTGCTATGGCAATGAGAAATAAAATGTAGGCGCCTTAAAGAAAACATTTATCAAAGGATGGAATCATAACAAATAGTAATGAAATGGGAGAATAGCACGAGTGGGACAGGAATGAAAAGACTATTATGTAGTTATGGACAATGAATAGATTAGTGGAGATTTTAAGGAGATAAAACTAATAAATGTGAGGAAATTGAGACCTTTTTAAAGTACCAGTTAAAGAACTAAGGCTATTTCTTTCCAAGAGAGAAATAGAAGCCATAAAACATTAGCTAGCCATCCCCTCTCTGGCTGAAATTCAAAAACACAACACAATAAAACAAAAAACCTTGCAAAACAAGCTGAATAGAAAAATAGATATTAATTATGTGTTTTGAAAATACTCATGTTATTGTGTACATTACTGACATTAAAAATTCATTCTTATTTTGTCCTCAAGTGAATTTAAAATTAAATGCTTTTAAGCAGAGAGATAGTTTATAAATCTAGAGCCAATGTGTGGAATATGTCTCTTTCATTGAAGAGTAAGTGAGATGGTACATAATTGTGTTCATAATATTCATTCCTAACTGCTCAAGAATAATTTGACTTATGGAAATCAATTAACTGGGGACAATGTTGGTGATGTTTCTCATATAGTGAAAACATTGCTATTGTTAGCAGAATAATATAAAAAATACCTTTATCTAACAAATTCATCCAGTCACTGAATTTATGACTTACCACAGAGTAAGATGAGCATAATGCTTTGATAATTTCACTGTGATTTCGTCTCATAAAATGTAATTTATCTTTTCTTTTTAAATTAAAGATGAAATGTCTACATGAATGAAATTATTTTCTCTTCAAGGCAAAAACTCACATTTTGTGTATTTTATGTGTATTTCTACAAGTATATTAATACTCATAGATATGAAATGTGAATATATACATAAGTTGTGTGTGTGTGTGTGTGGTTTCTAACAACATATTTTCATCTTTGGAAGTACTGAAAGAAGTATATAACTCACAAAAAATATATATTTTCACTATAGTTTACATGAGCAAAGCACTTCTGAAATACTGTGTATTAAGCAATATATCTTGACAAGTAAATTGTTACAATCACAAATCGATTCACACATATTATTCTTATTATCATCTCTAGAATATATAAACCCCTCAAATTAAAAATTATCTCAATAAATATGTTGGCACATTACAGTATGTATAATACTGTCTTAAGTATATATACCAGGTACTTTAAAAACACTTGCCAAAGTACTACTGGCTGGCAAATGTTTTTCATAACGAAAGTGAAAAACCGAAAACTTGTTCCATTGAGAGTTAGTAGAATTCTGGTGGAAAACAACATGGCTTAGGAAGTAAATTGAAGGATACTTTAATATCAGCTGCATAATTCTGAAATATGTAACCTTGAGCAGGTCATTTAATATTTCTAAGTCTTAGTTTCCTTAGCTGAAAAGTAAGGTCTAGGGAATTTAAAAGGTTCAAATATGCTGCTGTGGTTGACGTATCTATGAATATTACTATACTTGTAGAAATACACATAAAATACACACAATATGAGTTTTTGCCTTGAAGAGAAAATAATTTCATTCATGTAGACATTTCAGTGGTGGCTCACACCTGTAATCCCAGCACTTTGGGAGCTGAGGCGGGTGGATCACCTGAGGTCAGGAGTTCCAGACCAGTCTGGCCAACATGGCGAAACCCTGTCTCTACTAAAAATACAAAAATTAGCTGGGCGTGATGGCAGGTTCCTGTAAACCCAGCTACTCAGGAGGCTGAGGCAGGAGAATTGCTTGAACCCAGGAGGTGAAGGTTGCAGTGAGCCAAGATTGTGCCACTGCACTCCAGCCTGGGTGACAGAGCAAAACAATGTCTGGAAAGTAAATAAATAACTAAATACAAGTTAAAAAAAATTAAAAAATTAACATTTCCTATAAACATAATATTATCTATTATTCCAGTGATTCTGTTATTAATGTAACTAAGGATTTATTTTATATTTATATGAATGAGGCACTTTCCTTTTAAATTCTTATAAAATGTATACTCTGTTACTTTTATCAGAATCTAAATGGCTTGTTATAAAACTTCTCTTAGAATACAAGTCCATGACAAAACTTTTACTAAAATACAAAATTTTCCATTATGCTAGTTCATGAAAAAATATACATATTTCATAATGTATACGTATATACTTGAAATATATATATTTCATAATATATATGTATATACTTGAAATATATATATATTTCATAAGTATATATTTGAAATATATATATATTTCATTATATATATATAAGTATATATGTATATACTTTTGGAATATTAATTTTATTAATGTAATATGATTTTAACTCTGAAATTAAACAAGGGAAAAAATATCAAAACTTTTAGAGCCCAGTAATAAATTATATATGTAGTATTGATTCTTCAAGTTTGCCATGGTATTATGTTTCCTTGTATATAATAATACTACCTTCAAAATCAGAGAAAAAATGAATATCCATGAAATCAAAAGACATTCCTTTTAGTTTCCATTTCATTAAAACGTAACCAATATTGTTAAGTTTTCTACTCTCAATTTATTTATAATTCTAACATTTTTGTTTTCTCCTATGATCTTTGGATCAAATATGTTTAATTTTCTTCATGAGATAAATATTAATATTTGCAAATACCATGTGAAACACAAAGTTATTTTGTTTTAATGAGGGTCTCTACCAATATTTTAGGATAAAAGATTGAGAGTTTTCATGTATATAGATACCTCCCATGATGTGAAACTTAATTCTTGAATGTAAAATGTTTTTTTGCATTTTCTGATAAAACATTGTAAATTACAGTTACGTACATCGCAATTGACTATAGTGCAAACGTTGGTAAAATGTAGTTTAATATTCTTAAAACAAGAAAACATTTTTATTTCTATGTAATATATTACAAAGATACATATACAAATTACAAATTACATATACAAATATATTACATGGAAATATTTGAATTTTGGATATTTAGATATTACAAATATCTCCAAGAAAGGGCCTGACTTTCTGACATTTTGGAAAGGAATGCTGAAGAGAGAGTGACAAGAAGGCTATGAAGATAAATTGTAACTTTTTATAATTGTATTTGTAGTCTTTTCTATGTTTCCTGTGTATATAACCAGTGATGTGCTGGAGCTGGTCTGTAGCAGCTCACAAGTACTGATTATTTACATCTCTCCTCAATTCCATAGCTTGAGCATATGCTACAAATCAGTCCTTCCTTCCTTCCTTCCCTCCTTCCTTCCTTCCTGCCTGCTTCCCTCCCTCCCTCTGTCCCTCCCTCCTTCCCTCCCTCCTTCCTTTTCTCCTACTTCTTTCTCCTTCCTTCCTTCCTTCCTTCCTTCCTTCCTTCCTTCCTTCCTTCCTTCCTTCCTTCCTTCCTCTTTCTTTCTTTCTTTCTTTCTTTCTTTCTTTCTTTCTTTCTTTCTTTCTTTCTTTCCTTCTCTTTCTCTCTCTTTGTGTGTGTATGTGTGTGTGTGTGTGTGTGTGTGTGTGTGTGTGTGTGTGTGTGTGTGTGTTATACAGCTTGTTGTTAAACATTCCCAGCATACCACTTGATATATTAAACTGGATATATCCAACATTTTCTAGGCTTAATAGCTCATGATTTCTCTTTTTCATTCATGCCACTTTATGCTCAGGGCCATCCCAGAATTTAAAGAACAGATAAATAATATTAGATAATACCCTGCTTCACAAGATTGCAATAGCTTGGGAAGCAGAGACACATGAGACACTGATAAAGGAAATTCAGGTACACTCAGGCTTAGGAAATGTACCAACTGATTGGGGTTAGAAAATCCCACTGGACTATGTGGAAGTAACGAATTAAAAAGTGATTTGCTAGATCCTGATTCGAATTTTCAGCAAAAACTTGCAGAGATGAAGGGAAAACAAGTGGTTTATTTATCAGAGTTTTTTACACATCCCACCAAATTATTTGGTTATACTGCAAAAATAATTTATTCCCAATTTATATTTGAATCAATAATTGAGGTCAGTATTAGACAGTGGATATGAGACCTAAGTAGATCTAGCTGTGAGTAGCTATAGAAGAAAAATTAAGATAAGTAGATAGGAGTCAATTACATTCCATATTTGTAATCTTAATTGATTCCAAACATTCTTCCCCTACCCACATCCAAAAATCTTATTGATGTAACAAATTAGACATCAAAGAGATACACTAAAAGTGGAAGAGAGGTCCCATAGAAAAGAGCAGCCATTAAGGTTGAACAGTGTTTCCATGTGGGCAGAAATGTTTAATGGTGTTTTATTCATTTCTCTCCAGACCTGGACACATGAAACTTTGGGTTATAATCAGGAATAAATACATGTTTTGTTTAGATATATGCAAGGAGAGGATCATACAATTTTGAGGAATGAGAGAGAGACTCTTAGCCTAGAATTGTCTAGCTTTCTAGACTAAAAATAAGAGGAAGTGTGCTAGGATTTAAAGCACGTGGTATGGGTAGACCACATACCAATAGCTCATTTTAGGCTTTAATGGTTCTTACCATATTTAGAGGTCACAGGCATCTTACAACATCTAATAAATTATAAACTCCTTTTATGGAAAAATTCACATGCATAATTTTGCATGCAATTTCAGGGGATGTATGGATCCTCCACAGAATTCATGTTAACAGTATATTCTCTAAGCCTTAAGGGTTTTGTCTTTCTTGTTATGTAAGACTGATCAGCATATACTTTTCTGGAAAAAAATTGTGTATAACATTATTTCATAAACTTTAGAAAGGGATCAGTAACATAACAAGTTGAAACAGGAAGAGAATTAAACCCCAAAATTCTTATCTTTATGATGTAAAACACATTTTTTGCTTGGCTTCCATTAAAAACATGCTGATTTGGGTGTCCAAGTTCTTAAGATTGACCGTATTGCATCTGAATTAAATTATGTCCAAAGTCAAGGACCATAGTCATAAGCAGCTCTGCTAAGTTACCCTTAAGGATTTCTACCACTTTCTAAATCTGTTCCTGACCTTAGTTTCTCCTGCATTCAGTGACTCTTCCATCTCTCAAGTTTATTTTCAGTCTCTTCCTTAACTGTAGGTATCTTTTTTCAGTTTATAGACATGTTCTTTTTTTACATTATTAATGTAATAATAATAAATTTGTGTCCTACAACTCTCTTTGTTTGACAGTTCCTTAATTCTCTCAACCCTTTTCACAATGAAATATTGGGACTTTAGTAAGCCAGTAAACAATACTTAAGGCGTCTCCTTCACAATTTAAGCATTGAATATATATATATGATAATCTGGTCATATTTCTCCTCTGCTTAGAAATGATCACTGATTTATTATGATTTTGGCATTGCTTACAAGGTCATCCAAAACATTGCCTTTGTTAACGTTGCCTGTTTTATCTCACCAACCAGCATTACACCTACCTCACCTAGCCAAAAGTTACAGAATTTAGAGAACTGTTCTTTGATGTTCAGTTGGACACATTTTTTTAAAGTACAATGCTCTCTAATCCTTGCTGTACCTCCCTTTGGATATAAAATTGTCTGGTCTCATACATAGATTCTTGGGCTTTTTCATGCATGGACTTCTTTGATGGGCTGGTGAAGCCCATGGATTGCTTTTAAATGCATAAAGTAAAATACATAGGATCACATAGGAAGCTGGTAATATTGAAAGAGAATTATCAAAATACAAAAATATGTGACATAATTATATGTCTTTCATTAACTCATTAAATAGCAAAATCTAGAGGCAGATGTAATAACTTTCATAATTTCAAGTAGTAATAAGCATTATGTGATATGAAAATATACATATTTTCTAATATTAATATGATGCTGGTACTGTTAATACTATGGTGTCTACATTCATAATTTAATTAATTGCAAAATTTGATTATTAGAGATTGATTGTGTTTTTTCTGCAACAAAGTTGCCAGACTGTTGAATCCTATCCCAGGATATCTGTTAACCTGAGGTAGAACTTTATGTCTCTCTTGGAGCCTCCTCTGACCTCCCATTTTTAGATTAGGTATGCAATCCTCAAACAGTAATACATTTTTAGAGAGCAATAATGATCCCACTGTAATTATTAATTTAATATTGATTCTTCTAGGAGTCTTATAGAAAGGGGGTGATTTTTATCTTTTTTATGAATTTTTTTTAACTACTTGCATACATGACAGAGAATGTGAATGAGTAAAAGAATAAATACATCGAAATTTGTAGCTCACTGACTATTGATTCCCACTCACTGTAAAAGAAAAAAAAATGAAGATATTTTTCTTTTCCTGGCAGTGGTATTTTGGTATTTTCTTATTTTCTGCATGAGTAGAATCATTAGAGATCGATAATGCTAGGTTTTTCAGACATAGCAGTAATAATATAAATACTTTATTAAGGAAAACTCAATCTGAACCTCACAATATTCTAAAGTGAAAAATGGATAGCAGAAAAGGCATTCAATACACAGAAAACTGCATAATTTCTACAGAATTATAGTTTCAAAATCTGTCAAAAATGCCTATACTTTATTCCTTTTCAGGGATCTTCTAAATTTATTGATATCAATTTATCGGGACTTCCCAAGGACTTTAGCTAGAAGAGAACACAGACTTTGAACTTTTATTTATGAGTTCAAGATCTTTCTTACTATCTCTCACAGTAATACCTTTGGTCTTATTCTGCTTCCTCACTTCAGCTGTTCTGAGGTAGAGCCAGCACTAAAAGTTGGTGGATCTGGGGTAGAAAAGTACAGTATGTAATATCAAACAAGTGTTTAATAAATAGTTTATTTTCCCTTCCGTCTCTACAGTGTCGCTCTTCCAAATTGCCTGCTTGTACTTTTCTTACTCAGTATGTTTACTAGAACTTTCCTTGCCCCTAAGATGTATATATTTATAATAATTAAAATGATATAATCCCCATAAAACAGATTAGTTAAAATAATTACAATGGTAGCTTCAGAGCCTGTCACCGAGGGCTTTCAGCATTCCTATTTATTTAATTTTTAAAATAAATACAGTATCACAAATACTTTTGATGGCACAGAGGAGGTTAAGATATAAAAAAGAAAGACCATTGATGACTTTGAATTAAAAGTAAAATTATATATGATAATGATGCATCTTAAAATCAATGACACTATGATGAACTATGATATAGGTATTAGTCTGCCTGTGTTATGATAAAGAAATACCTAAGACTGGATATTTTATGAAGAAAAGTTTAATTGGCTCATGGTTCTGCAGGCTTTACAGGAAGCATGTACTGGCCTCTGCAGCTGGTGAGGCCGCAGGAAGCTTACAATCATGGTGGAAGACAATGGGGAACCAGCATATCACATGGTGAGAGTAAGAGCAAGAGAGTGAGGTGGGGGAGGTCCCCAACTTTAAAAAAAAACAAGCAACTCTCTTGTGAACTAACTGAGGGAGAACTCACTTATCACCAAGGGGATGGTGCTAAATCATTCATAAAGAATCCCTTCTCATGATCCAGTCACCTTCAACCAAGCTCCACCTCCAACATCAGGAATCACATTTCACCATGAGAATTCGAGGGAACAAATATCCAAGTCTTATCAATATATAATTAGTAAAATCTTTTTTGACCTCTCTACGTGAAACGTGAGGATGTTAGCAGATCATTTTTTTTCTTTTTTTTTCTTTTTGTTTTTTATTATACTTTAAGTTCTGAAGTACATGTGTAAAATGTGCAGGTTTGTTAAATAGGTATATCATGCCATGGTGGTTTGCTGCATTTATCACCCATCATCTACATTAGGTATTTCTCCTAATGCTATCCTTCCCCTAGCCCCCCACCCCCTGCTATGCCTCCGCTAGCCCCCCAACCCCAGACAGGCCTCAGTGTGTGATGTTCCCCTCCCTGTGTCCATGTGTTCTCATTGTTCAACACCCACTTATGAGTGAGAACATGTGGTGTTTGGTTTTCTGTTCTTGTGTCAGTTTGCTGAGAATGATGGTTTCCAGCTTTATCCATGTCCCTGCAAA